>NIVC01002746.1:97500-105000 GCA_002269645.1 Macrostomum lignano
CCTCCTATCTCTACTCCCTACCTCCTATCTCTACTCCCTACCTCCTATCTCTACTCCCTACCTCCTATCTCTACTCCCTACCTCTTATCTTTACTCCCTACCTTCTATCTCTACTCCCTACCTCCCATCTCTACTCCCTACCTCCTATCTCTACTCCCTACCTCCTATCTCTACTCCCTACCTTTCATCTCTACTCCCTACCTCCTATCTCTACTCCCTACCTCTTATCTCAACTCCCTACCTTCTATCTCTACTCCCTACCTCTCATCTCTACTACCTACCTCCCATCTCTACTCCCTACCTCCTATCTCTACTCCCTACCTCCTATCTCTACTCCCTACCTCCTATCTCTACTCCCTACCTCTCATCTCTACTCCTTATCTCTCATCCCTATCTCTTATCTCTACCTCATACCTCCTCATCTCTACCCCATACCTCCTCATCTCTACCCCATACCTCCTCATTTCTACCCCATACCTCTCATCTCTACCACATACCTCTCATCTCTACCCCATACCTCTCATCTCTACCCCATACCTCTCATCTCTACTCCCTACCTCCTATCTCTACTCCCTACCTCTCATCTCTACTCCCTACCTCTTATCTCTACTCCCTACCTCTCATCTCTACTCCTTATCTCTCATCCCTATCTCTTATCTCTACCCCATACCTCCTCATCTCTACCCCATACCTCCTCATCTCTACCCCATACCTCCTCATTTCTACCCTATACATCTCATCTCTACCCCATACCTCTTATCTCTACCCCATACCTCCTCATTTCTACCCCATACATCTCATCTCTACCACATACCTCTCATCTCTACCCCATACCTCTCATCTCTACCCCATACCTCTCATCTCTACCACATACCTCTTATCTCTACCACATACCTCTTATCTCTACCCCTACCTCTCATCTCTATACTTAACTCTCATCTCTAAATCTCACCTCAGCCCCAAATTCTCATCTCTAATCCTATCAACTATTCAATGGCTCCTTCATCAGTCTTCCAGCCTCCCAAAACAGCCTCACCTGATACATTGGCCGGCTGTGCCACAGCTGTTTCCTAACCAGAATGCACAGATCATCCTGCAGAGCCTGCCTACCGCCACCGCAGCCTCTGTAAGCCAGCCTGGCCAATGCGGAGTACAGCAGCCTGGCCTGACCCGGGCCCAGCTGGTGCAGCACGTCCAGCGCCGCACGGAGCAGAGCGGCGAAACTGGCCAGCTCAGTTGGCCAAGCGTCGGCCACATCGACGAGGCATTGCAGCGCGTGATCTGGCTCGGAGCCAAGACGGCTCAGCAGGCAGGCGACCAGGCTCTGCTGCCAGTGCGGAGACAGGCAGCCAAACATGTCGGAGCTGACTGCCCGAGCCCAGCTCTGCCCAGCTGCCAATGACGATGAGTCAGCGGCGGCGCTGTTAGCTGCCAGACCGTCGAGTAAGTCGACAAGCTGTTCAGCCATCCGCCTGGCCAGCACCGGGTGATGACAGCGAAGGTCGGCGCCGCACCTGGCCGGCAGGCGGCGGTTGCGAATCAGCGACCGGCAGAGGCGGAGCACGGCTTGCCGACGGCGTCGGGAGTTTCGAGAGCTGCCGCCGCCGCCGCTTCTGCGAGCGGCACTAAAAGCAGCGGCGAGGACAAGCAGATCGACTAGATGAAGACTGTCGACAGAACTCTGACGCTGCTGCTGCTGTTCCGTAACAGCTGTTGTTGTTGCTGCTGTTGTTGTCGAAGTTGGGAATGCCTCGATAGCACGAAGCCAACAATCGGCTAGTTGAGGGCTGCAATAATATTTTATAATCATATCATAATTAGACTACTGTCAGTAAAGAAAATAGAATTTTAAGCGCTTTTTACTAAGAAAAACAAAAAATGATTCCGAAATTTTTTGTTAACTCATATTTTATTTGAATTATCAATGACTTTATAATTACTGAGATTCACATGTACAATCCCTGTGCACCCTTAGGGGCTGGCTCTCATGGCTGTGACTCGCGACAACTCCTTTCAAGGCCAATTTGGCAGAAACTAACAAAACTGTTTCTATATATGGGTGTTATAGTTTTAAAGACAGGTTTCACCGGAAAAATACACTACGGAGATAGGAAATTTCACGTTTTTTAACACTAAAACAGTGATTGGGTCTCTTAACAGTGTCAGAGAAAGTTCTAATCACGCTATTTTGTGCCTTACATGCTGCTCTAAGGATGCATTAATCGATTTTTCATATTAAATTGGTCTTGTCATTTATTTTAAACGTTTTTTTTCAAGTTCAAGTTGCATCCTACATATATGTTACTTCAGTAGTCCTTGATCGGCCACTGTACATTGCGTCCCCTCTCTCCCTGCAGCCAATCAGCTTCGGTCTATAGCACTAGCAATTTAATGGCCTGGACAATTAAATGAAAAATTAATAAAATTAAATGACAGTCTAGACTAATTGGTGGGCCATGTATGGTATTAACTAAGTTAGGAAAATAATTACAAATTAGTACTACTAGTAGTAAGCTAATCAGATTTAGTTTTAATTTGATTTGATTGGTCAGGCCAATAAAAAAATAACTGTCCAGGCCATTAAATTGCAAGCGAGATAGACCGAAGCTGATGATTGGCTGGCAGGAAGAGAGGGGACGCAATGCCTGATTGGCTGGCAGGAAGAGAGGGGACGCAATGTCTGATTGGCTGCAGGAAGAGAGGGGACGCAATGTCTGATTGGCTGCAGGAAGAGAGGGGACGCAATGTCTGATTGGCTGCAGGAAGAGAGGGGACGCAATGTCTGATTGGCTGCAGGAAGAGAGGGGACGCAATGTCTGATTGGCTGCACTGCAGGGAGAGAGGGGACGCAATGTCTGATTGGCTGGCAGGAAGAGAGGGGACGCAATGTCTGATTGGCTGGCAGGAAGAGAGGGGACGCAATGTCTGATTGGCTGGCAGGAAGAGAGGGGACGCAATGTCTGATTGGCTGCAGGAAGAGAGGGGACGCAATGTCTGATTGGCTGCAGGGAGAGAGGGGACGCAATGTCTGATTGGCTGCAGGGAGAGAGGGGGCGCAATGTCTGATTGCCTGCACTGCAGGGAGAGAGGGGGCGCAATGTCTGATTGGCTGGCAGGGAGAGTGGGGACGCAATGTCTGATTGGCTGGCAGGGAGAGTGGGGACGCAATGTCTGATTGGCTGGCAGGGAGAGTGGGGACGCAATGTCTGATTGGCTGCAGGAAGAGAGGGGACGCAATGTCTGATTGGCTGCAGGGAGAGAGGGGACGCAATGTCTGATTGGCTGCAGGGAGAGAGGGGACGCAATGTCTGATTGGCTGGCAGGGAGAGTGGGGACGCAATGTCTGATTGGCTGGCAGGGACAGAGGGGACGCAATGTACAGTGGACATAACTATCATCTCATACATTATCCTACACTTAACTAGCTACTCACTTCGCTGCTAATTTCCGTTGCACCAACTCGCAGACCAGAGACTCGGCAGTTTCAGTAGCCGCCGCAGAAGCGGCCAAGTTAGCTGCAGATGAAGCAGCATTCGGCGCCATCGGCTGGATGCCGCTGATATTTAAGCTGGCCCAGCTGCCGCCCGTGTCTCCCGGCTGTTGCGTGCTGGTCAGCCATTTTGGCTGCTGTTTAATTTGCACCTGTTGCACCTGAGTCTGCTGCTTTTGCTGCTCCAACACGGGCACGGCGAACATGTCTAGCCGAGATCGAATCTCCATCAGGAACTCGATGACAGCGTCCGGTTCGGATGGCGGGTTGTCCAGCAGGAAGCGCAGCAGCACGGGGATTGATAGGCAGCTGCGGACGGAGGCCAGCAGTTGCATGGCGAGCCGGCGAAATTCGCCCAATTGCGATTCGCTTAATGGCAACAAGGTGAGACAATCGAATAGGGCCGGTGTTAGCGGCGTTGAACTCGCGTTGCCATGGCTACCGCTAGTGTCGTCTAGTTCTGTAGCAGATACTAGCAGACTTCTCAGCTTCTCGCACAGGCTATCGGTGGCCTGGGTGAACAGCTCGGGCAGCAGGGCGATCGTATCGCGTTTGGCGTCCAAGGATGAAGCCTCGATGATGTCGAATAGAATGGCCTCGATTCGGGAGGCTGCCTCGCGGGCAAGGGGCAGGTAGCGGAACTGGCTGAGTATGAGCTTGGTGTAGTTCACCTGCCGGATGAAGGGTTATTCTTTAGGTTGTTGTGCCATAGCAACTGGGGATCTGGGAGGCTGGCCCAGCAACTGAGGATCTGGGAGGCTGGTGGCCCAGCAACTAAGGATCTGGGAGGCTGGCCCAGCAACTGAGGATCTGGGAGGCTGGCCCAGCAACTGAGGATCTGGGAGGCTGGTGGCCCAGCAACTGAGGATCTGAGAGGCTGGCCCAGCAACTGAGGATCTGGGAGGCTGGCCCAGCAGCTGAGGACCTGGGAGGCCGGCAGCCCGCTCACCTGCAGGCACACAGGGTAGTCACTCTTATCGATGGCCACCAGCAGCTCCGCCAGCATCTCAGCCAGTCCAGCCTGCAGAGGCGGCACCTCCAGCAGGCAGCGCATCAGGGACACAGGCAGGCCAAAGTCCGACACCACATCGGCTGGCCCGGCAGCTGAATTCGAACTGCCGCAGGACAGGAGCTCGGCAGGGGTGAGCATAGCGTAGAGATTGCGCTCGGACTCCGTGGCCGTCTGTTTTTGCAATCAATTAGTAAATATGAAAAATGAGTCAGAAATACTATTGAATACGAATTTATTGGCATTTTTATATTTAAAATATTTTGCCTCTATTTCTACTATCAGTAGTGTATCAAAGGTTATTACTTAATAATTCTAAACACGCAATATTCTGCTATTGCTACTGTAAGTAAAGTACCAAGGAAAATTTGGCTATTAGGGAACTAATAAAAAATGACCTCACCTGTACATCATCGAGCAGAGCTTGTGCGGCGGCACTGCCGCGTTTTGTCAAATTAGCTTCGATTCGTTGGGCAACGCTGTGCCGATTGGCGCCCAGCTGAACGATCAAGTTCCCAGAATCTTCGGCATCTTCAGCTGCCGGGTTTAAACCTGAACTCTCCCTGACTAGCTGGATATGACAGCCGCTAAGGTGATGCAGCACCTGATTCATGCTGACACTGACTGACAAAATATCGTTTCAAGTTTTCGATATTTATGTATAATTTACTGAAATTGTGTGAAACAAGTATTTAAATGAAAGATTTATAAGAGTGAATCCCGCTACCTTCTTTACAGACCCCTCAGTGAATCCCGCTACCTTCTTTACAGACCCCTCAGAGAATCCCGCTACCCTCTTTACAGACCCCTCAGTGAATCCCGCTGCCCTCTTTACAGACCCCTCAGAGAATCCCACTACCCTCTTTACAGACCCCTCAGAGAATCCCGCTGCCCTCTTTACAGACCCCTCAGTGAATCCCGCTGCCCTCTTTACAGACCCCTCAGAGAATCCCGCTGCCCTCTTTACAGACCCCTCAGAGAATCCCGCTGCCCTCTTTAACAGACCCCTCAGAGAATCCCGCTACCCTCTTTACAGACCCCTCAGAGAATCCCGCTGCCCTCTTTACAGACCCCTCAGAGAATCCCGCTGCCCTCTTTACAGACCCCTCAGAGAATCCCGCTACCCTCTTTACAGACCCCTCAGAGAATCCCGCTGCCCTCTTTACAGACCCCTCAGTGAATCCCGCTGCCCTCTTTACAGACCCCTCAGAGAATCCCGCTGCCCTCTTTACAGACCCCTCAGAGAATCCCGCTGCCCTCTTTACAGACCCCTCAGAGAATCCCGCTGCCCTCTTTACAGACCCCTCAGAGAATCCCGCTGCCCTCTTTACAGACCCCTCAGTGAATCCCGCTGCCCTCTTTACAGACCCCTCAGAGAATCCCACTACCCTCTTTACAGACCCCTCAGAGAATCCCGCTGCCCTCTTTACAGACCCCTCAGTGAATCCCGCTGCCCTCTTTACAGACCCCTCAGAGAATCCCGCTGCCCTCTTTACAGACCCCTCAGAGAATCCCGCTGCCCTCTTTAACAGACCCCTCAGAGAATCCCGCTACCCTCTTTACAGACCCCTCAGAGAATCCCGCTGCCCTCTTTACAGACCCCTCAGATAATCCCGCTGCTCTCTAAGGTTCAACAGCATTTCAGTTGAAAGCTACACAGTAAGGCATATAAAAATGAAGTTATATTAAGGCAGCTGAGCTCTTTGAAGCATCCAGTCAAGGTTTAAAAAACCGACAATATTAATTTAACCAGTTTTATTACTCAAAGACCGTCTTAAAAATGTGTATGCCAAGACACTTCAGAGCTACGCGGCATTATTTATATTTTGCGAGAGTCTAATATTTGCAAAACCCAATTGATGAAGTAGTACCGGTCAAAAGCAAACTAAAAAAGAAAAATGCAAAAAAATATTAATAGAAGTTTAGTACCATTAAAAACGCTGATTATTGCAGTAAACCTTATGAATTTGGGACTAAAATAGAAATGATCAGTATGCAGTCGCTTTGTTTTTGGCTTTTCCAAAAAATATTAAGAACACAGCAATCGTGTGAACAGCGATAATTTGTGACAGGGCAATAAAAGCATTCGGCTATTTAATTTAATAAAAGTAAGAGCGACATTCTACTTTGCAATGTAGGAGGCATAATGCGAAGAAAATAAGTGATAAAAGAGATGAGACAGACGGGAGATTATAGATGAGACAGTGAGACTAGATATGAGAAATGTGAAGATTTATATTTGACAGGGAGAATAGATATGAGACAGGGAGATTAGATATGAGACAGAGAGATCAGATATGAAACAGGGAGATTAGATGACACAGGGAGATTAGAGATGAGACAGGGGGACTGGGGGAGATTAGAGATGAAAAAGGTGGAGACTATATTTGACAGGAAGATTATAGATTAGACAGGAGAAAGATTAGAGATTAGACAAGGGGGATTAGAGATGGCATTGGTGGAGATAAGAGATGAGACAGGTGGAGATTAGATATGAGATAGGAGAAAGATTAGAGATGAGACAGTGTGATTAGATATGAGACAGGGAGATCAGATATGAAACAGGGAGTTTAGATATGAGACAGGGAGATTAGAGATGAGACAGGGAGATTATAAAAGATGAGACAGGGAGAGATTAGAGATAAGACAGGCTAAGAGAATAGCGAACAATCATGAGATTAGAGTGTCAGGCGAGGCCCCAGCGCAGCCCAGCATCAAGCGGGCGCATTCTTGCTGGCCATCAATATGCGCCTTTTTCTCTCAGCCTCCATGCGCGCCACCCGGTCCCAAATGGCGCGCGTAGGCCGGCGCCGACCCAGAGAGATGGTGAGCAGGCGGCACAGCACCAGCCGCAGTGCCAGGTCCTCGGCAGTGGCGCCCTCAGCCTCATCGTCGCCAGCCGAATTGTTAATAATTTCATCGGCATTCTCCTTTGATCTGGCCGCCTGCCTGCGCCTGACAAAGTCGGCCTCAATCCAGGCCTGCTGCTCGGCGCCGATCT
>NIVC01002746.1:115000-143707 GCA_002269645.1 Macrostomum lignano
TCTGAGGCTGTGTGCACATTGGGGTTGGTGTCTGAGGCTGTGTGTAAATTGGGGTTGGTGTCTGAGGCTGTGTGCACATTGGGGTTGGTGTCTGACGCTGTGTGTACATTGGGGTTGGTGTCTGAGGCTGTGTGTACATTGGGGTTGGTGTCTGAGGCTGTGTGTGTACATTGGGGTTGGTGTCTGAGGCTGTGTAAATTGGGGTTGGTGTCTGAGGCTGTGTGCACATTGGGGTTGGTGTCTGAGGCTGTGTGTAAATTGGGGTTGGTGTCTGAGGCTGTGTGCACATTGGGGTTGGTGTCTGAGGCTGTGTGTACATTGGGGTTGGTGTCTGAGGCTGTGTGTGTACATTGGGGTTGGTGTCTGAGGCTGTGTGTATATTGGGGTTGGTGTCTGAGGCTGTGTGTACATTGGGGTTGGTGTCTGAGGCTGTGTGTACATTGGGGTTGGTGTCTGAGGCTGTGTGTACATTGGGGTTGGTGTCTGAGGCTGTGTACAGTGTACATTGGGGTTGGTGTCTGAGGCTGTTTGTGTACATTGGGGTTGGTGTCTGAGGCTGTTTGTGTACATTGGGGTTGGTGTCTGAGGCTGTTTGTGTACATTGGGGTCGGTCTGTCAGGCGGTGTGTACGTTAGAACTTAAAGGGCTCCTACGGCTAAGCTAGATAAGGCCAAGGGTAATTATCTAAGATATATTTGTCAAATATAGCCATTAGACGATAGCTGGAATATTGGCGTCAACTCACATCTTCCTTGTACTCAAGGAACACTTTAAAAATGTCATCCTCGCGTAACTTTGGATGTTCGGCAATTCGACGAAGGAAAACTTCGTGCATAGCAACTGTCTTCTTGAATGTGGCCAGGTACTCTCTAAAAATTTAAAGAGAATAATTAAAGGTTTTGAAATTCGCACAGTCTACTAACAGTAGTTTTATATCAACAAATTTCCATACTTAAAATAACTCATTATAAATTGACTACATGTATTAACTTTAATCATATTAGTCGAAGTAACTTGACGACGATATGCTGTGTAAATAACTTTACTAATAGGAATATTTTAATTAAAAAACACTTCAGACTGGCCCTATCCATTTAGTCGTTCGTAGGAAACTGCAGACTGTAGGCTAATAAGGTAACTTAAAGGTTTGCGTAAAACTTAACGAAATTGGATACATAACGTTTTCACTTTACCTGAATTTAATTTAAATAAATTTGCATAATTATAAAGTTATTGCAAAAAAGCAAAGTCGCTTTCAGGGGTAAAAATTCGCAAAATGAAATTGCTGAAGTCTAATAACAGTAATAATGGCGATAAATCACACCAAAAATGGCGCTAAATGACACCAATAGTGGCGCTAAATAAATAACACCAATAATGGCGCTATATGACACCAATATTGGCGCAAAATGACACCAATAGTGGCGCTAAATGACACCAATAGTGGCGCTAAATGACACCAATAGTGGCGCTAAATGACACCAATAGTGGCGCTAAATGACACCAATAGTGGCGCTAAATAAATAACACCAATATTGGCGCTAAATGACACCAATAGTGGCGCTAAATAAATAACACCAATGGTGGCGCTAAATGACACCAATAGTGGCGCTAAATAAATAACACCAATGATGGCGCTAAATGACACCAATAGTGGCGCTAAATAAATAAGACCAATAGTGGCGCAAAATAAATAACACCAATAGTGGAGCTAAATGACACCAATAGTGGCGCTAAATGACACCAATAGTGGCGCTAAATGACACCAATAGTGGCGCTAAATGACACCAATAGTGGCGCTAAATAAATAACACCAATAGTGGCGCTAAATAAGTAACACCAATAATGGCGCTAAATAAATTACACCAATAGTGGCGCTAAATGACACCAATATTGGCGCTAAATGACACCAATATTGGCGCTAAATGACACCAATAGTGGCGCAAAATAAATAACACCAATAGTGGAGCTAAATGACACCAATAGTGGCGCTAAATAAATAACACCAATGATGGCGCTAAATGACACCAATAGTGGAGCTAAATTACACCAATAGTGGCGCTAAATGACACCAATAGTGGCGCTAAATGACACCAATAGTGGCGCTAAATAAATAACAACCAATGATGGCGCTAAATGACACCAATAGTGGAGCTAAATGACACCAATGGTGGCGCTAAATGACACCAATAGTGGCGCAAAATAAATAACACCAATGATGGCGCTAAATGACACCAATAGTGGAGCTAAATGACACCAATAGTGGCGCTAAATGACACCAATAGTGGCGCTAAATGACACCAATAGTGGCGCTAAATGACACCAATAGTGGCGCTAAATAAATAACACCAATATTGGCGCTAAATAAGTAACACCAATAATGGCGCTAAATAAATTACACCAATAGTGGCGCTAAATGACACCAATAGTGGCGCTAAATAAATAACACCAATGGTGGCACTAAATGACAATAATAGTGGCGCTAAATGACACCAATAGTGGAGCTAAATTACACCAATAGTGGCGCTAAATGACACCAATGGTGGCGCTAAATGACACCAATAGTGGCGCAAAATAAATGACACCAATAGTGGCGCTAAATAAGTAACACCAATAATGGCGCTAAATAAATTACACCAATAGTGGCGCTAAATGACACCAATATTGGCGCTAAATGACACCAATATTGGCGCTAAATGACACCAATAGTGGCGCAAAATAAATAACACCAATAGTGGAGCTAAATGACACCAATAGTGGCGCTAAATAAATAACACCAATGATGGCGCTAAATGACACCAATAGTGGAGCTAAATTACACCAATAGTGGCGCTAAATGACACCAATAGTGGCGCTAAATGACACCAATAGTGGCGCTAAATAAATAACAACCAATGATGGCGCTAAATGACACCAATAGTGGAGCTAAATGACACCAATGGTGGCGCTAAATGACACCAATAGTGGCGCAAAATAAATAACACCAATGATGGCGCTAAATGACACCAATAGTGGAGCTAAATGACACCAATAGTGGCGCTAAATGACACCAATAGTGGCGCTAAATGACACCAATAGTGGCGCTAAATGACACCAATAGTGGCGCTAAATAAATAACACCAATATTGGCGCTAAATAAGTAACACCAATAATGGCGCTAAATAAGTAACACCAATAGTGGCGCTAAATGACACCAATAGTGGCGCTAAATAAATAACACCAATGGTGGCACTAAATGACAATAATAGTGGCGCTAAATGACACCAATAGTGGAGCTAAATTACACCAATAGTGGCGCTAAATGACACCAATGGTGGCGCTAAATGACACCAATAGT
Organism: Macrostomum lignano; assembly: GCA_002269645.1. NCBI lineage: Eukaryota > Metazoa > Platyhelminthes > Macrostomidae > Macrostomum > Macrostomum lignano. Next base: position 118,338 of record NIVC01002746.1, read on the forward strand.
GGCGCAAAATAAATGACACCAATAGTGGCGCTAAATGACACCAATAGTGGCGCTAAATGACACCAATAGTGGCGCAAAATAAATAACACCAATAGTGGAGCTAAATGACACCAATAGTGGCGCTAAATAACAACAATAGTGGCGCTAAATGACACCAATAGTGGCGCTAAATAACAACAATAGTGGCGCTAGATGACACCAATAGTGGCGCTAAATAAATAACACCAATAGTGGCGCTAAATAAGTAACACCAATAATGGCGCTAAACGACACCAATAGTGGCGCCAAATGGCACCAATAGTGGCGCTAAACGACACCAATAGTGGCGCCAAATGACACCAATAGTGGCGCTAAATGACACCAATAGTGGCGCTAAATGACACCAATAGTGGCGCTAAATTACACCAATAGTGGAGTTAAATGACAAATAATGGCGCCAAATGACACCAAAAACGCGCCAAATGACACCAATATTGGCGCCAAATGACACCAATAGTGGCGCTAAATGACACCAATAGTGGAGTTAAATGACAAATAATGGCGCCAAATGACACCAATAACGCGCCAAATGACACCAATATTGGCGCCAAATAACGCCAAAGACGCCGAAAAACACGAAAACGCGATATTCAACCGCAGGAGCGCTAAAAACTAGCGTCTAAGATGCTAAATACAAGAAGCTCAGTACACTGCATTCAACTCACGCTTCAAGCTCCGACTTCATCTTGTCGTACTCCTCCCTAGTCATTGTGCCCTCGCCATCACCCAACCGAGCCAGTTTCTCGCGGGAAGTGGAAAAATCCGGAGTAGGCGGCACTGGTGGGATAATTATCCCAGCATAGTCGACATTCTCAGCCAGTCGGTCGGCTAGCCAGACGAATTCTTCGTGAGTTCGAACTACGGAGAACTCCGGCTGAGCAAATCTCGGCACCAGAGTAGTGATAGTTCTCACAGTGAATTTCACTCGCTCTTTTTCGCTTAATGCGTCGGAAATGTCCACTCTCAGGTCGGTGCCGTTCAGGTCGACTGTGTCGGAGCGTTGGTCTTTGCTGGCGCCATTGTCGCTGGGACCATCCGATAGGTCCACTTGGTGATCCACTTCCTCCTGAGGGACAGAATATAACCAGAAATCTGGCCTTGTAGTGTCGGATTCTAAATGATTGTGCTGTATTCTAAGTCTACTTCTCTCACACTTATCATTAGGCATATTCTCACAGACTATAATATGCTATCCATTGCTTACAGGGATATTTTCAATTGGCAAATATGAACTAAAATTCTGTATTTTGGCAAGTCTATATTTTGGCAAATAAACTAGTATAAATATAATATGAGTGTTGCAAAACATTTCTAAACTGTGATCACTGAAACTATACCTAAAATCTCTTCTCTTTTAGCTTTGTTTCATATAGGCATAAAATTTCACAGCAATACCATCTACCAAAAGTTATAAGCATTTCAAAACTGTACCCAAGAAATTTTTAACAGAACTTGGCAATGCACACAGTGCTACAGGTAGTCGCTCATAATTGCGGTCACAATCGGGAAGATAGAACTTTCTGATGCACTCCAGAACAGTGTCACCAATAGGCTTCAAAGATGATGCTTTCTTTAACTCCTTAACCATCCAGATAACAAACCTTACTTGGTCATTGCCACCATGCAAGTGCAGCCAATGCTGGATTGCCAAGTCGATTCCAATTGGCCAGGGTCTTGGATTGTGGAGGGTCAGCGTGCATCCCCATGGCAAGCCACCTACCTACCAGTGATGACAACCCGTGACAATCTGCCAGCACTGCCATTCACACCTGGACAGAGGAACTGCTCATCAGTGTACCAAAATGCTAAGAAGAAGCAATCTCTAAGACAAATTCTCTCTGGATGAACATGGTGCGGAGATTCATTCTCGACTGATGTAGTTAAAAGCAAATGTGCAGTGGAGGTATCTGTATCAAGTTCCATGCCTTGCTTTGGCTATCTCCAAAAGAGACATACAAAATCATGCATCAAGCCAAGGCAGACTCTTGTTTATCATATGACACTGTTTGTCGCTAGATGGCAAATGTTCTTGACAGCAAAGAAGACATTCAAGATAAACCTCAAAGTAGGCCTTGTTTAACGAGAACAACATAGTTGGTGCAGAAGGTAGAAGCTGCTTTATAAGAGGATCACCATGTCACCTCTTGTCAGCTGGCTGAGTCTACTTGCATATCTCTAAACACAATCTATATATTGCTAACTGAAGATCTTGGAGTCTTGAAGATTCTCTCAAATTTGTTGTTTATTTCCTATAAAATGAGTAGAAGCTCTGCTGCACAACTCTTAGTGTAGCTTATCTGCAAAGACACAGGCGCAAGAGGATTTAGTTTTTTTCAGAGAATTGTAGCTTATAATAAGAATTAGACTTTTTTGTAGAAGGCTAAACTGAAAGGGCAGAGCGTATCTTGGTGCCAGCCTGGTTTTCCAAGGCCAATAAAGGCTGCAAAGAGCATTGCTTAGCAGAAAACCATGCATGTGACATTCTTTGATTGCAAGGGCATCATCTTCAATCAGGCTATTCTTCTCAGCCGAATAGTCAATGGTGACTATTATTTGGAAATGCTGCGCAAGGTGCAGAGCCATTTGCAACAAAAGGCCAAGCTTACATGCCTAGGGCCTATAGATACTCTACTGCAAGACAACATTGCTCTGCATTGCAAGAAATCAATGATTGAAGCCAACTCCTTATAAGGCTTGGAAATTCTTTTATACCCACCTTATTTGCTGGATCTTAGCCTATGTACCTTTTTCCTCTTTCCTAGTATCAAGGAGACAATGCAAGGCCACTAGGGTCCCAATTGTGTAGTAGTGTATGCTAGAACAAGAATTCTATCTTAGCTAAATGTATGCCAATGTACACCAAAAATTCTGCCTAAAAAAGTCATTTGGTTTCCACAAGTAGAGTTTCTTAAGTAAGGCTTTTGTACAAAAAGTATTTTTTAAATATTATAAATATTTTTATTTAAAACAAACTTAAATTAAACCTACATAAATAATTAGGCCTATGCAAAATTTATATTCTTAGCAATCACTTATACTTATTTTATTAATTGTTAATTTTAAAGAAGCAAAGAGTTTATCACTGACTTTTTAGACTATATAAATTTCCTTTATTTTATATAAAAACATTAATTTACAATATAATTTTCATGCATGGCATGAATTTATTTACCAAAATTGGTATGCCAAAAAAATTGGCATCAATTTGTGCACCAAAATTGGAATGCCAACTTTGAAAAGGTCATTTATATGCCAGAATTTTCTAGTGTACACATACAATTTATACATGCATAACACCTATCCAACCCATCCATAGTCCAGAAGGTGGCTTTTACGCCGGAAAATTCCGGCATATTTTTGGTCTTGCTAACAATCTTGGTGTATACTTGGCATATAGAATTTTTAGGTTTGACATGAAGTGTACACATACAAAAAATAGTCAAGTTCAAGGCTAATGTAATTGTGTAGTTAAATATCAACCAACGTCTAAAGCTTTTTAAAAATATTTGAAAACTAAAATAGAAAATAACACAAAATTATAAGGTCCAAATTAAAACAAAGAATATCAGTTTTTAGCAAAAAAATAGCCATTTTAAAGTTAGGCCCTAGGTAAAAGTTTTGAATTCCTAAAAGTATATATGCTTTGAAAAAATTACGTATAAACAATTTTAGTCTTGGTATAAAAAAAATTTTATTTTACATTGGCGACGTCGGCATAAAATTGAAAAACATGAATTTTCATTCTAGCGTATGCCTGCCATGATCCAGACTAAGGGCCTATGGCAACTAATCCAAACCAGATGGGTGAAATGGCTGCTGGCCAAGGTAAGTTGCAAAATCAAAAACAAAAAAAATGAAAATTGGGGGGAAAAAGAAAAAAAGAAGAGAAAAGGAAAAGAAAGGAGGGAGAAGAGAGAGAAGGGAAAGAGGAAAAATAAAGAGAAAGAGAAAAGAAGATCAGAAAAAGGCAAGAAAAGTCATATACAAAATGAAAATCAAGTCGCAATTGGGAAGAACTAAGTTGCAATTGGGAGGAACTAAGTCACAATTGAAAGAAACTAAGTTGCAAATCTAGACAAAACTGTCACACCAGACAGGTGAAATTTTGGGTCACTGGTCAGATCGTCATATTCTATTTCGTCATATTGGATGACGAAATGACTAGAAGCAAAGTAGCTTTAAAAAAATTATGACAAAGTTACCAAATATTTATTTATGCTGGATACTTCTTCATCAACCAATTAATCTATGTGAGATTCAAGTTAGTGTAAACCACCATTTTTTGTTTTTATTAACTATAAGCTGTGGCAAGCAGAACCGATTGATCAACAGGTTTTATCAATCCAGATGACAAAATGACTGGGATCATTTGGATTTTAAGTAGGCCCCGTATGTTTAACAGTTTAATTGTCACATTAATTCACTTGAAGTTGGAAATAATATAATTGGTGGATGACAAAATGACTCTCTTCAGGTAGTGCATGCATGCTAATTAAGATAGCCTAACGAAGTGACCATAGTCAAGGTAAGCACCCCAGACACCCAGATGACGAAATGGCAGATGACAAAATGACTAGGAACCAAATTTTGAAGTTGGGCATGTATGGGCGTACATGTAAGCCCCCCTAACCCTCTGGAGTCTGGCAAGGCCAATGTTTTAGCAGCAAAGAGGAAGTCAATGAGGCGAGGCTTATCACAAAAGAATGGCCGCCACAACAAAAAGTGGCATCAGTGCTAACATTGATAGGCCTAGACTTATGCGGCAATAGAAAAAATGCCTTGCGGCTTGTAAAAGTAAAAAAATATTAAAAAATAACTTACAAGCATCCTCGCAAGTAAGTAAGGTAGGGGCCTATTATAATAATATCAACTGAAAGCTATTTATCAGCAAGGGTAAGAATAACGAAAGAGTAGGCCTATGCAGCTCAAAAACAAGAAATTAGACCGGACCTTAAAATAATAGGTTGGTTAGACGTAGACGTAATTATTTGTAGTTTTTTTCAGGACTTCAGTCTTCACTTAACTGCATGAACAAGTTGTATTTTTATTTTCTGCAAGTTAAAAAAACTAAATTTCCAAGATATACAAAGTAAACATCAGGTAAAACGGAAAACTAAATGTCTGTTATTTAAGGCTCGGTTTGTTTAATTTTAAAATAATAATTCACTTTAAAAGCCTAGCAGCAACTAAAAATTATTTTGGAGGTGTCAATAATACATAACAAATTTTCTTAGAAATACATGCATTTAGACTAAAATATAGGCCTATACTGTCTGGGTCTGACAAGTTATTGAAAAAATTAGTGTGTCAATATGAAAATGGACGCAAGGTTGCTGTGCGCAGTACACTTTGCTAGAATTTGTTCATTCTGCTAGAATTAATTTAAACTTTGCTAGAATTTTTTTATTAGTATAACTCATGTTTTGATGTTGACATTATGACATTTCAGCCTGTTAGTTATTATTGTCAAGAAATTGTAGCTATATAGTGTCTGGCATAGCTAAGCTATTATATTTATATTAATAGGGCATAGGCCAAATTTTCATAGCCTAATTATTAAAATCTTATTTAAAATAGGTTGTATTGGAAAATTAGTCATTCTTATTTATTTTTTAATTAAATTTGTTATACTTTTATATAGTACTTTAAAATAGTCTATAGATCATTTGTTAGGCCTAATAATAATATTAATAATATATCACATTTTATTTTTAAATGAAAGGCAGTTGGGCTGCTGGACATTTTGTCATCTTAAATAATGTAGGGCCTATTCAGCCAAATTTTTGTAGGCCTATTGTTTATTGCCAAAATGCTAAATAATAATGAAGGGACTAGACAGACAAACCTGGTCCATTCATTAGGCCTACCTGCACAATTTATTGACTAATCTTTAATACCATGCATATCACTGCCAGAAAGAATATTTATAGAAATCAATAAGAAGCTACACTATTAACTTTTGTAATAGGTCTATAATCCTTCAAATATTGAATTTGTTTAAAATTGTATTGGGGGGGTCTAGTTAGATAATGAAAAGGAAGGGGTAATATTTCATTTTGCAATCACTTCAATGGTAGTTTTATATCATGTAAAAGTAAATCATATTACAAAAAGGTAGCAAGTTCTCATTTTTAGCAATTGCAATAAGTTTATATTTGCTTGTTTTTGTATACAATCTAGACCATGCGCATCTCCCCTCACTTTCATCTTACAATCCTATTCACATAGTGAGTTCATTAAGATTTTTATAGATGACAAAGTGGCCAAGCTTATTGAGTACCTTTATTAATACATAACAAAGTGACCAATAGGCAATATAAGGTATAATAGATGACAAAATGTCTAGGAACTGACAGTCAGACCTTTGACATTTCTTTTAAACTTGTATACTAAAATCTAACTAAAATGGCATGCTAAACCATTGGCATCAATGTCAAAGATAATATAGGCCATTATAGATTTTTGACATAAAAATTGCAATGTAGAAAAATTGCACACCTGTGCAAGCAGCAACAATTGGACATTTTTTGTAACTGATTGCATTAAACTGCAATGTGATTGCACACAGGAGGCACAATTCAGAGCACTGTTGCACTATAAAGGACACTGAGATACTGGCATTTAAGTTTTGAAGCCAGGGTATCACTCATAGCACCATGTTTTGGATAGTAAAGCAGAGGCAAATGAAGCTTTAATAATGCTAAATAAGCTACTTGAATTTTCATGCATGCCTACTATAAGTAGCATAATGTGGCGGCAGCGCCTATCCTCAGCTGTAGTAGTTGATAATTTTGGTCGCCAGCCCAGCCGCTGCCTGGCTGCACCCTATCTGTGGCATTGGCGTGTGAACTGGAAGCCGAAGCCCGCCCTGTCCGAGGCTGAAGTGCCGCGAGATCAGCGTCGACTGCCTATCCGACCCAAGGTGCCAACGTCCAATGCTGGCTCGCTAGTGTCGCCAGGCGCCAAGTGGCATTATACACAGAGTCGGGCAATTTTTCGCGGTCCGGAACTTGTGCATAATAAGCTTATCCATAAGCAGTTTGGAGTGCAGGTAAATCGGCTCCTGAGTCATGCATTTAGAATTGCTCCTGAGTCGTGCATTCAGAATGGCCTCTGAGTCAAGTATTTAGAATGTCTCCCGAGTCATCTGTTTGAAATCGTCCCTGAGCCATCTACCTGAGCCTTTAGAATCGTCCCTGAGCTATCTACCTGAGCCTTTAGAATCGTCCCTGAGCTATCTACCCGAGCCTTTAGAATCGTCCCTGAGCCATCTACCTGAGCCTTTAGAATCGTCCCTGAGCCATCTACCTGAGCCTTTAGAATCGTCCCTGAGCCACCTACCTGAGCCTTCAGAATCGCCCCTGAGCCACCTACCTGAGCCTTCAGAATCGCCTCTGAGCCACCTACCTGAGCCTTCAGAATCGCCCTTATCAAATAACTGCCAACCCCAAACCACCGACTCTTTCAGGCCCTAGAGGCTGGCGTGATGTTACACAATCACTTCGAAACCATCCGGATGTCGTTGAACCGGAAGCTGGACCTGGACCGGATGTTCGCAGTCTGGCGCGTTGACGCCCCCTGGATGGCGGGCTACAAGCGGCCGCCCGGCCTCACCCTTGGCGGCGGTAAACGCGATCCGAAATTCTACAAATCGCCAGTAAAAGACGAGCGAATCATTTTGGAATTGGGCGGCAATCTCGATTGGCAGGAGGCATTTCGAATGCTGCGCCAGATGGCTGGCTATCTGCCCTTCAAAGCTCGATTCGTGTCGCAGGAGATGCTCGACTTTGAGCAACGTTACGACCAGTACGTCTCGGAGGTGAACGTTAATCCGTTCGATTTTGACTTTGTTCGCAAGCACAACCTGTGCAACGTCGAACGACACCTGACCCCGTATGCTATTAAGCACGGTCGGCGGTGGTGGTAGCTCTTTTGCACTGATGTTTGCTTCAATTCGCGGTACGGTGCGTGCATTTCATCGCCTTGCATTGTGCTGTCGTGTCGGTGTGTTGCAGACGTTGCACTTAACACATGCTTTTTGAGATTTTTTACCGTCATAAATTATACTATGTTGTAGTAGTGTTAAATATAAATTGTCAGCAGTAATTAACGTTCATTTGATCATTTCTATGCGAGCAATATTTATTAAAAGCCATCTTTAATTGTCTTGATTTACTATACCTGCAGGGTTGCCGTAGCCCAGTGGTCTAGCTCTGATGTGCCAGCGGCCCAGGCTTGATTCCAAGTGCAGTCCCATTAATTTGGGGCTAAATTTTAATCTCGGCTTGGCTCTGCTCGTTCACCTTGAGGCCCAACCCTCAAGGCACAGTAAAGTGTACATGCCTAACGATAAATAAAGTTCGGGCTGCTGTTGTCGGATGAACATGTAGCAGCCTCTTTCACAGCTCCAAAACTTCATATTTCAGGGTTAAGGCTTCTCGGATGTACATGTAGCAGCCTCTTTCACAGCTCCAAAACTTCATATTTCAGGGTTAGGCTTCTCGGATGTACATGTAGCAGCCTCTTTCACAGCTCCAAAACTTCATATTTCAGGGTTAGGGTTAGGCTTCTCGGATGTACATGTAGCAGCCTCTTTCACAACTCCAAAACTTCATATTTCAGGATTAGGGTTAGGCTTCTCGGATGTACATGTAGCAGCCTCTTTCACAGCTCCAAAACTTCATATTTCAGGGTTAGGCTTCTCGGATGTACATGTAGCAGCCTCTTTCACATCTCCAAAACTTCATATTTCAGGGTTAGGGTTAGGCTTCTCGGATGTACATGTATGAAATAGATGCTTTCGGAGCATGGTGACCACACCTGCACTATTTTAGTATTTTGCACTATTTTTATTTTTCTGCTCAATTGCACAACTATTTTTGAAATACACTAATAAATTTCACTAACTGCTCAAAAACTTTGAGAAGTTGGTTCAACGTGAAGCTACGCAACGCAGGTTCAACGTTGAACCTGCTATCAGCCGCTCTTGACCAGGTTTGTAGCGACATGCTGCTCAGATTTGTTCGTCCTGACGTGGTGGAGGCGGCAACATCACTCTCCAATCTCTTCACTGCTGCAAAGGATCACTCTAACCAGCTAGTCAACGCTGAGCTGAGGAGCCAACATCAGGACCACTATTGGCCGCCTGCCCAAAATAGATCGAGTGGGCTTTTTAAGGCAGTGCGAGACTTCTATGTTGAGCTCACCAGTCGCTTCTTTGCCTACCTGCCGTTGGAAAGCAAACTTCTACGAGCTTGCGCTTTGTTGACCCACATCAACTGCTCGATCACCAATTGAATTTGGAAGAGACGGTCATCCTGATTGCTAAGGCTATGCCGACTGTAATTGAACCCGCTCGTCTAGACGACCTGTGACTGGAGGTCATTAAGTTGCGTTGAATGCTTTGATTTAGGAGCTCGCTAGAGTCAAAGAACCGGAGAAGTTCTGGGCCGCATTGCCATGTGAGGAATTTCTATGCCTACCGCATAGAAACGCCGACAGTGAGCGGGTCATCAAATGGATTGCCAACAATGTCACGAAGCAGCGAAACCAGCTGGCCGATTATACACTGGACTGTCCTTTGTCCATCAAGTCCTGGCTAAAGGGAAAAAGAGCCATCCGATTTTTGCACTGACCGCTCGCTGTTGGTCCTCAGTTTTGATGCCTGTGCAAACGCTGAAGCACGTGCTAAGGCAAAGGAGCGTGAAGAAGTAATGAACCGCCTTCAGAAAAAGCTAAACATGCAGCAGTAGTAGGGAAAAAGACGCGTACAGACCCAGAGCACTTTTTAAATAGCAGTTTTAAGGGTCTAGAGGGGGGACACGGGGGGGTAAATAAAAAAACACATCTAAACACCCTTAACACATCTAAACACCCATAATCACCCACAACCCCCCTTAATACCAAAAAAGCAATATAACCCACCCCCAACACTCCCCCTCGTGTCCCCCCTCTGGAACCTTATAAACGGCCATTAAAAAAGGTCTGATCTGTACGCGTCTTTTTCCCTACTACTACACATCCCAACACTCCCCAACACTTCTAACACTTCCAAATCTCTATAACCCCTCGCACGCGCCGCAGGCGCGAAGGGGCACAGTCTGACCCAAACTGAGTCATAGAAAAGGAACAGTGTTTAACTATCTTAAAGCAGCTCACAAAAAGAAAAACTTTGCATGATCACCCCAAAGGGTCGCAGACAGTCTAATGACTAACGCGGGAATTCGGGGTTTCTATTATACTCATCATTTACCGAAGCGCAAACCTCAGACTCAAACTGGCTACAACGGGAAGGTGAGTTGCTTACTCATGAAAAGCGCTTTTATTATTTTCAGCACTCCACCCCAAGCTTTAATTGTGTGTATAAGAATGATGAAATCTAAAAAACTAGCCACAGCAAATAGTCTCTTATTTATGCACAACTCCTAATATCTGTCTTTTACAAGAACTAACAAACGTATTATCATGGCATCATCGAAAGAAGCAAGGATATCATCTATTGTCGAGATTGCTACGAATTTATCAAGGAAGGATAAGTCATTAATTGGTTGCCGACTTAAAGACTTCTCGGAGAAGGAATTGGAGGCCTTACATGATAGTTTAGAAAAGTTGGATGGGGTGAGTGAAAAGAAGCCGACCACCCAAAAGAGGAAAGAGAAAGGTTATGTGGAGAATGTGCTAGAGACAATCTATCAGAAGTTAGAGGAGAACGAAGATAGAGGAGTTAGTGTGTGCGTGGAAGCGATTACACAAGGCCTATCCCACGTTGGTCTCAAGCTTGAAGGTACGACCAAACATGATTTGATTGAAAGATTTAAGAAAATAAAGTCATCTATTGAAGCTCTATCGATTGCTAAGGCAATGATGCAATTTGAGCAGGGTAGACTTATCTACTATTTAAGCACGAAGTATCGAATGACAGAGCGAGAGCTGGCCGACTCATTCAACATAACCAGCCGGAAGGTTGAGGATTATAACAAATACTATCAACTCTGCCTTGACTACCCAGGTTTAATTTTTTCTACCTATTCAATGGGCATAGTAATTAATTATAGTGCTGCGATTTGCAAGAAGGCAAACAACGATGCCAGGTTTAAGGAACTTCTCAAGATGCAACACGAGACAGTTGCTTTGGTTTTGAAAGATGGCAGTCCTGAAGAAAAGCAAGTTCACCAGTGGTATGAAGACAGTAAGTGATTGCTTCACTATTGTGGTAATGTAAGTAAGTTCATATTTTTTAAAGCTTGCTTTTATATTGTAGCTTTCAACGAAGATCCTGACGCGGAAGACAAAGCTGAGAGCGCCGCCGAAGTCCGAGAGATGTTCGAAGGAGGAAAATGGGTTAAGAAGTAAATAATTTGCGTGCTATTTCCATAACTGTTAAACTGACAATCTTTTTAGTGCATACATGAATTTTTCTCATAGCTTAGAAAAAATCATGTGTGTGTGTGCACCAAACCCTTTTAGTGTATACATTATTTTTTCTAAGCTATGAGAAAAATTCATGTGCTGTTATAGACACAATGCACCGAGGATAGAGAGAAAAATGGCCATTCATCGAATAAAAAGCGTCCATTGTGCTCCAGCGGAGCAGGCCATTTGTGCCATCGGGCACAGCCCGCGAACCATAGGTTCATTTTTGGATAGAGAATCTTTTGTGTTTGCGTCTTCTTTATTTTCTATACAAAAAAGAGTAAAAAAGAGCTATAAAATAAAACCGCTCGAGATGCTTGCACACTACCCTTTTCTTTAGTGTCTGCAACTTAATTTTTCTGTTACTAAAAATAGAACAAAAAATGACACACGTTACACATATGCAAAATCTGAACGAATTGCAGGTAGGAGACCCAGTTGAATACCGAGGTGAGGGGCTTTTTGATGTGGTTGGTACAGCAGCGAATTTCGTTAAAGACAATATGGGTCTTATAGGCCAAGCAGGCTCTGCAGCAGGTTCTATAACAAACGCTGTAAAGGGCGGAATCGAAGCAGCGAGGGCAGTAGAAGAACTAAAGAAATTGAGAGAATTTAACGACACCCTCTCACAAATAAAAGCAATAAAAGATTTGAAACTAGCGCAGGAAACAACTCAAGCCGCACAACCAACAGAAACCCCCACGAAAAGCACACCAATAAGTAATAAAGATATTCAGGATTTTAATAAAATGTTAACCACAATTAAAGGCGGAAAAGGATTAAAGAAATTTTAACAATATAAAAATGGACTCAGTTAATGACGAAAAACGGCTATATTTTATAGGAGAAATTGTAGATACTTTAAATCTAGACGATAATAAACATAGTCATGCAATGTTAAAAAGATTGGATCGCTTAGGTAAAAAATTTGACTACGACATCAATACATTTAAACTTGCTGCGAAATATGCACAAGAAGGAAGACCAATATCCTTTAAGAATCATGGTAGAAATTATAGGCTGACAGACTCCGATGTAAAATTTTTATTGGAGACTCACACTAAAAAGGACGGCGGGTTGTTACCCATTTTACCAATTCTTTTAGGACTTGGGGCAGCTGGAGCAGCTGGTTTAGCAGGAAAAAGAATTCATGATAACATAAAACAGTTAGGAGAATTAAAAGCAAAAGAAGGGGGTATATTACCCCTCGCAACTTTGCTCCCAATAATTTTTGCAGGAATTGGAGCAGCTGGAGGAGTCGCTGGAGGAGCGGCTGGAATTGCAAAAGCAGTAAATGACAAAAAAGCCGCGGATGAAAAAGCCAAAAGAGAGGCCGAATTTCAAAGACAGCAAATAACACAGGACGCACAATTCAAACAAAAACTTATAGATACAATTAATAGTAGCTCAGCAACAGCAGAACAAAAAAGAAATGCAGAAGCTAAATTAGCAGCTGGAAAAGGTTTAATTTTAAAAGGAACGACCCAAGGAAGCGGAGTTGTCGCAGATAAACTACAGGAATTTGGTCAAACTTTAGAAAAAACGGGTGAGAAAGCTAAAGGATTTTTTGACAATATTGGATCCAATTTTAGACCAGCTGTTCAGAAAATTTTTAATAAATTAGGAAAAGATTTTAACATCATTGAAAAACACGACGGAAGCGGATTATATCTCGAAATGCGACCAAAAGCAGGTTCAGGAATTTTCTTAAATTCAAACGTTATGGGCAATGGATTGCTATTACCAAAAGCAGATCTCGAATAGGCTCCTGGGGGGTGGGTCTGGACACCAAAACGCAAATTAAAAAATCAATAATTCAAATACTATATAAATTATATTCTATAAAATGGAAGCAATTTTAGCTCAAATCGACAACCCTGAACTTAGAGCACAATTAATAGCTCAAATCGAAGCACAACGAATTGCCGATAGGGCTGAAATAGAAGCTAGAATTAGGGCAGAAAATGAGATACGTTTAGAAAGACAATTAAATGATATTGATAACCCCCAACCACAAGGACAAAATGGAGCTGAAGTAATATATATAGATATAGATATAAATACAAATTATAAAGAATATTTTAAACAAATGAAAGATAAATAAAGACCATATTAGATAACTATACTATAAGACCAAATAACAAACGACAGCCAATTAAGTATAAAATAGAAGTTGAAACAGAATTTAAAAAACCAAATATACTTAATGCAAATTCAGAAATTGAAGTAATAAATAACTTTTCACAAGAATCATATAAGACACTACTATCAATGGGGAATTACAACAATCAATTCGATCAAATAGAAGCTGAGTTTGATGAATGGATAGATAAGATGACAGAAAACGGATCTGGGTTTATATTTGTTTCATGTAATTCAGCAACAGTAAAGATTGTTCCTATTGAAATTCTTAAAGGGCGATCACATATGAAGCTATACTTTAAATCACATATGATTATAAATCCAGACAATAAAGATAATAAATGTTTATTATGGTGTTTATTAATTCATAAATATCACAATCAAGTAGAATCACACACTAATAAAATATATAATTATAGTCCATATGAGGATGAAATAATAATGAAAAACATATCATACCCAGTAGCAATAGATGATATATATAAGATTGAAAAAATGAATGGTTTAAATATTAATGTGTTTACAATTGAAGAACCGGAAGATCTAGAAGAAATTATAACTGACCCAGAATGGTATAAGAAAAGGTGTTATCTTGTTAAGCCAGCAACAGATATAACAGCACCAGATCAAATCGACCTTTTGTACATACAGCGCGAAAATGAAACACATTATATATACATAAAGGACATTAGTTCATTTTTACAAGAAAATAGAAATAGATATCCACTATGTAGAAATTGTTTCACATTTAAAAAGGATGAAAAAGCTCTTAAAAATCATCAACGATTTTGTTTAGATCATAAATTTACTAATGTTGTAATGCCAGCATCTGAAGATGCAACCCTAAAGTTCCAACAACATTATATGGCAATTAAAAAACCAATAGTAATATATGCTGATTTTGAAGCAACAAATGTTCCCTTAAAAGAATCACAGACAGTATCTGATGGTGAATGCACAAAAAAATTGGCACAACAGTTTCCGAATAGTTATTGTATATATGTACACTCCGTAGCTGATCATATATTTAAATCAAGGATGATTACTTACCACGGTAAGGATGCAGCAAAACACATGGCAGAATCATTAGTAAATGTATTTGAATATATTCAAAATCAATATGATAAATTATCAAAAAATATTAATATGACAAATAAGGATAGAGACAATTATAAAAATGCAACAAATTGTTTTATGTGCAAAAGACATTTAAGTAAGAATAATAAGATACGAGAACATTGTCATCTAACAGGAAATTATCGAGGGGCAGCATGTAGATCATGTAATGCAAAAGAAGGAAAAGGATGTAAGGAAATACCAGTATTTTTTCATAATGGTTCCGGATATGATTTTCATTTCCTAGTTCGAGAATTGCTTCATTTAGGAAAGGATGAATATGAAATAAATATATTACCTAAAACATCAGAAAATTACATATCAATAACATATGGTAAGAAATACTCCCATCTAGTTTTTCTAGATTCCTTGAGATTCTTATCAACATCTTTAGCAAATGTTGTTTCATCATTAGTTCCAAAACCATGGGATTTAGAAATAGTAAAGAAAAACTTTCCAATCTTATTGAATCGCTTTAAAAAGGAAAAACTATCCGAGGAAGAACTAATGCTATTAACTCGTAAGGGCATCTACCCATATGAATATGTAACATCTGAAGACGTATTTTTTCATACCGAATTACCCCCAATTGAAAAGTTTTATTCAACATTATCACAAACAAACATAAGTGAATCGGATTATGAACACGCTCAAAAAGTATGGAAATATTTTAATTGTAAAACATTTAAAGATTATCACAATCTTTATCTTAAAGCAGATGTTCTCCTATTAGCTGATGCGTTTGAAAACTTTAGGAATCATACATATGAGAACTTTAAAATTGATCCCGCTTATTGTTTCAGTGCACCCGGATTAACATGGGCATGCGGTTTGAAATACACAGATGTTGAGATTGATTTACTAACTGATCATGATATGTTGTTAATGATTGAGAGAGGAATTCGCGGCGGATTCTCGGGGGGTACTAGGGGATAGATATACTAAAGTAAATAATAAATATCTACCAAATTATAATAAAAAAGAAAAATCATCATATGTATTATATCTAGATGCAAACAATTTATATGGTGGTTGTATGAAACAAAAATTACCAATAGCAAATTTCAAAATGGGAAGATGACCCCGATTATTACAAAAATATTCCCGAAGGAAGGGGCTGTATCGTAGAAGTGGATTTGCAATATACTCGGGAAGCAAAAGCAAAAACATATAAATATCCTTTAGCTCCAGAGCATTGTTCAGTTAATGAAGATGATTTATCACAAACACAAAAAGATTATCTTAAAGTAGATAATGCAAAACATCTAGCAACAAAAAAATTAATATTAAATTTACATGATAAGAAAAACTATGTAGTGCATTATAAGCTTCTACAATTTTATGAAAAGCAGGGATTAAAAGTGTCTAAAGTACATCGAACAATATCGTTTATTGAGGAAGATTGGTTAGCTAAATATATTGACTTTAATTCAAATCAGAGACAGATGTCAAAAACTAATTTTGAGAAAGATTATTGGAAATTAATGAATAATGCTTTTTATGGAAAAACGGTTGAAAATATTAGAGATAGAACCCAATTCCATTTAGAAAAGGATATTGATAAAGCAAAGAAATATTTCTCAAAACCTAACTTTAAAGATTTTATAAAATTTGATGATAACTTTATGGGCATTCATATGAGAAATAAAACAACAAAATTTCTTAAACCAATATTTATTGGAATGGTTGTTTTAGATTATGCAAAGCTGGTAATGTATGAATATTATTATGATGTTATAAATAAAACATGGCCAGATAACTATCCAATATATGCAGACACCGACAGTTTGGTATTTAAGGTTGAAACACCAGAAGTCTATAAAGATATGGAAAAAATTAAGGATACATTGGACACATCAGACTATCCAGATAACCATCCCTTAAAATCGAATCAAAATAAGAAAGTTGTACTTAAAATGAAAGATGAATTAAATAGCAAAATCATAACTGAGTTTATAGCAATAAGATCAAAATGCTATGCATTTAAAGTTTTAGGACAGGAGGGAGAGGTAAAAAAAATAAAAGGGGTATCAAGGGCAGCAGTTAAAAAGATAACATTTGATGATTATAAAAACGTACTTTTAGATTACCTTAATACAATTGAAAATTATCATGCTCCACAATATCGATTAAATTCAGATAAGCATCAGATGTTTGTCATCGAGACAGATAAAAAAACATTAAGTCCATTTGATGATAAAAGATATTTAGATGATAAAATTAAAACATATCCATATGGTTTAAAAGAAGAGATAATAAACATGATAAAAGATAAAAAACAAAAAGAAGATATTATAAGCAAATATAATGAATACAAAGAGGCAATAAATAATTATTATTACGATTGTGATTGTGAATCCGAATGTGATTGTGAATATAATACATTTCTAGAATATGAAAAAGATATAGATAATTATACTGCAACATTTCCAAAAGAACTTAAAAAATTAAACAAGGAAAAAGTCTTGGGATAACTGGAAGAGATTAACAGAAAAATTACTTATCGGATAAAATCCGCGACCCTTCGGGGCGGAAAAAAAACTAAAGCATGTAATTGTTTAAGCATAACATCCATTTCGATTTCATATAATATTGAAGGCCAATTTTCCTCGCAGTCGTCAGGGTAACTTAAACAATCCTTTATTTTTTTCCTAAGTTTTTTTATTTTTCTAACCAACCTATCTATTTCGATTTCAATTACTGTTTCAGCATAAGCAATTGCAGATTTAATAAAACGTTTTCTTTTATCCATTTCATATCGGATGGGAAACATATCGTCCCCATACTCATGATATTTCTGAGATATAATTATATTTATTTTTTTATTAATATCATTAAGTTCACGCTCTTTAGTGATAAGGATTTTTATCGTATCCATTTTCTTATAAAAAATTTAGTCTTCGTCGTCATCCTCCCAAACCGAAACCAATTTTACAGTCCTGTCACTCTTTTTATTTTTTGGTTGTTTTAGTTTAAATTGCAACCCACTCTCCAGACTGTATTTCATAACAAACGCTTTTGGTTTATTAATAACTAAAACAGGAAAATTTTTAACATCATCTCCGCTTAGACATAAAATTTTTGCCCATCTAATTGTAAAAATATTGATTGAAGCCAATAAATTTAACCTGTCTCAAACATATAATATTATATTCTTTATTCTCCAACATATTGGGGGTGACATAATTAATCACATTAGAATCGGTTTTGAACCAGCTCTCCATTTTTAATCTAAAAAAATAACAAAAAAATGAAAGACATTTACGAATGTAATAAATGTAATGTGACTATGCACAGAGGGCAAACAGCAAACGGAGATATATATCATATGTGTTATTCATGTTCTAAAATATATCAATTTGAAAAAACAAAAAAGATTGAAAACTCATATTACTATTTTAAAAACACAATTTTAAGAAATCTTACAAGAGACATTTCTGATCCAATTTTAATTCCCGGAAATAATGTTTATTTATATAATAACTTTTTCCATTTAAATAAAGGAAAGGGATTAAGTTCGAAAGACTCCGAAAGGATTTTAATTTTAGTTGGATATTATTTCAATTTTCTTATACGAGAGAATACAAAGTTTATAAGGATAGGTAACATACCTAACGAAATGTTATTGAAAAAGTCATTGGAATTTTTATGTATTGATAAAAAATTTAAACCTAGAATCAGAAGAGAGTTACCACTTTGGGAAGAATATATAACATATGCATTAAATAAATTGTACTTTGTACACATGACAAGTCATGATTAAACAACATTAAGTTCTACAGCACTTCCTGACCGCGGGCTTTGTACGCCAGTACCAATAGTTTCAGGTTCGTAAATACCTAATGTATCTATAGGTGGAGCTTTGGGTTTGTCCAAACGTAATTCTTTTAATTCCATATCGGTAAAAGTTTCAACATCTAAAATTCTATTTCGATCTTTTAAATATTTTTCATATAACTCAACCGCGGTTGATAACTCATGAATCGTTATCTCTCCGTCATCCAATATTTTTTGCACATATAAATATAACTGATTTTTATATTGCTTGGCAACATCTCTTAATGATTTATATTTTTCCTTTCTTTTTTTAAGATATAATTTAATTGCCAAAAGTATTGATAAGTTTCTGATCAATTCAAAACCTGATATTGAGCCAATTGAAATACCTAAAAATAATTGAGATAAATTAAGAGTTGGAATAGATTGTAAAATACCTAAAACGATTACACATAACATTGATAAGCTTCCAAATCCAATATTGAAAAAGTCCATATTTCTTATATGGTATGAAACTCTTCTTACTTTTTTAGCATATAAATCATAATCATAATTTATTCGATCAACATTACTTAACATGTGACCTTTACGTTGGTTAAAATGGTCTCGTTCCCTTTTATCTGCTTCAGACACCGACATTCTCGTCTATTTTTAATAGCACCAAAATGAATTCCCCACGCTCTTTGGGTATTTGCCCGAGCTTAATAGGTATTGTATCGGAGTGATTCTTTCTTTTTTCTCCCATTTAAATCCAATTTTCCAAAACTCTTGAAGTATAATATGATTTTTTAATAATTTAATTAATTCTTGAAGCTTCTTGTTATCCTGAACATTTACAGTACTAAATAAAAATTTGGTATGAGATTTGAATGTTTTTATATTTGATTCTTGTTTAGGAATTGGAATGATAACATTACTTTGCCGCATCGATGGTGTTCTACTAAAAGCCATTTTATATAGAAATATTTAGATTTGTACGGGCGGTTTTTCTAAATAAGCGGTAGAAGGAAAAACATAACCAAACGATGTGCTACCACAAACGGCAGCGCCACGAATAAAATGTGCAGCATCCGATCCTCCAGTTCGAGCACCAAAACCCATAAGGGTTCCAGTCTTATCCAACGTTCCCCAAGTGCCACTATCATATGTGAAAACGTTCTGCCCAATGAGGGTATAAGAATCGGCCGAAACATTGTATGAATTTAATTGATACCAAACCCTTTGATTTAAAATATTAATTTCAAATAAATGCCAATCGCCGTTATCAATATTTGCATAATCTACCGTTTGATCTGCGTCAGTATTAACATCCGCGCGGCTTGATCCGTCTGATTTTTTATTACTCCATACAACGCCAAATTTATCATGCCACTCACTTGCAAAAACTATCAATCCGGCGTCGGTTGTTAATCCAGTCCCACCTTCACTTGTTGGGCGTTCGTGACAATATGCATAAAACCAAACCGCATCTGCACCATCTCCTGTAGAATTAGCGACTCGGAAATAGAAAGACGCAGATATATTTTGAAAATGTGTGAAATTGAATTGTAATGCCCCACTTACTCCACCAGTTTCACGAGTAATTCTAGCTCCATTTTGATAATCGATATAAGAAGCGTCGCCAATTAAAGAACCAACTGGATATATATCTCCAGCGGTTGTTGGATTTTGATATCCAGTCCAATTACAAATTACTGACTCGAATAATGCGGCATCAATCGCGGGAATATTATCCAATTTATTTTTATCACCGGCAGACATTCTACCATTTGAAGTTGGAGTTGCTACCTGATCTACGTACGCTCGCGGGTAGCAGATAGTATTTCATTTGGCCAATTAAGATCTTGAATTTCAACTCGGTGTTCAAATAATTGTATTAGACGAACCTCGATAGGTTGTGTAGCGCTGCCACCAGTTGGGAATAAAACGCTATAATATTTCCAAAAATTAACCGTTAAATTAGTTAACGCAAATGAAGTTGCTTGAATTGGTGATCCCGACGTTCGTAATACCGTCCATGCATCGGTAGCAACATTTTTTGCACGAACCGACCATCCCGATGGAATATCAATAGTTGCGCTGCCTGTAATTCTTAATTCATTTATTCTTCGATTATAACCTAAAAATTCAAATTGAATTTCCATATTGGTTGTGGTTCCGGTATTTGGTGACCATTGTGTCGCAAGGCTTCCATCTCCAACTCGAAAAGCATCGTTGGTATTTTCGGATGCTGTAAGAACAACATCTGGATTTGAAGTATTTGATGTAAGCGGCGTGGCAAAAATATCGGCGTCGGTTACATTAGCTCGAGCGTTGACCTGCCCTAAATTGACCGAGTCTGTGGCCTCTGTTCCAAATAATAAATTTGTTAATTTAAAATTATTCATATTGATATTGCCGTTACGACTACCAACCTGATTATCGACATAGTTCTTATCAACTACCGAGTTATTCGTTGTAATTGCAACATTTATAATTCGATTGTTATCCATATCTAAAGTTCCGGTTGCGGTGGTTGAACATAACGTGAATCAGAATCAGTTCGAGAATAAGAATCAGTTATATCTCTTTTTAAATTTAACCCAGTGTCAACCTCTGATTTTGTATATGAATCGCTAATATCTCTTTTAAGATTTAATGAAGTATCGATTTCAGTTTTGGTATAGGAATCTGCAACATTCCGTTTCAAATTTAGTTTAGTATCAACTTCACTTTTTTATAACCTTCATCTTCATTAATATATCGATTATCTCCGAAGGTAACACTTATTCCACCAGACGTACCACCACCAGTACTTGTTGTTCCGTTCCATGAGGGTGTTCCAGAAAATATCATTTTTTACTGTCTATTTTATAGAGTCTAAAATCGAACCTTAGGTTCGCATGCTTTGCATGATAGTCTTAAATACTTTGTGGTTTACACGAGCTTCATTCGAAAGTCGATATAAAAAATATAACGCTGCTTGTCCGCAATAACTTTTATCAAAGGTTTGAAACTGTTCGTGATGATCTCCACATAAACGATTTTTAGTATGATTAAATTTATCTTTTATTTCCTGTAACGGAGGAAGCGCGTATGAATCAAAAAAATAAACAAGTTTAGGTTTGGAATAAACTGCCGACCAATGAACACCATTTTCTTTTGTAGTTTCGATGTTGACAATGTAAGATCCATATTGTGGTAAGTCTTTTATCTCATCCCGCATCACACATCTGAATGGTTTTATTTTTAACTGCCGCGCCCAATTTGTTAATTCGATATTGCTTGTTGTGTCTGTTCCATATCTTTGTTTAAAATCATCCCACGTCATGGTCATTTTATGTTCCTGAAAAACTCTTGGTTTTAGTTAGTTTTGTAGGTTTGGATTTTAACAGTTCCTTTCGGATTTTTTTCTGCCTGTAATTGTTTCAATTTTGTTAGTTCGATTTCATAATTATCTTTGCATTTTGAACTTTATCTGATTGTTTTTTTAAAGCATTGTTGTTACCCATTTTTACTATGGGAAACGGACGATGTCCTCGAACCTTTGGTTCGGCTAAACCTGTTTTATACGTAAAATTACTGTTATTGATTGCCCACCAAAACTTATTAATCTATCGGTTTCATCTACAATCCTAATATAAATTGATTGAACATTATATTGATTTAATGGGTAATATATTGGGGTTTGGGGTGAAACAATCATTTTCTCTCCAATTGGAACAGCAAGAAATGGGATGGAATAAATAATTCCACGTTGAACCAAAACTCCATTATTATCTGTTATATAACCGCCGTTTGATATGTCGGTTGTTATATTAATTGTATTAACACCACCCTCAATATTTCCAACTGTATCGCCGGTGCTTGATGTGGTAACTATTCGAGAATTAAATCCAAGTATGGTTCTGAGTGAATTTGCAATTGTGAAATCAACCTGATATCCGGATTCGAGTGATAGTGTGAATCTGCCAGATGGTAAATCAACACCTATAACAATTGCGCCTGATACCCAATCGCCGTTAGATGTTAATTCTCCTTCTATATAAGCATTCAAATCGGTATAAGAATATGCTCCTGGGTTAACGCTAAATGTTGTCCAATTGGCTCCGGAATCTTTAGAATATCTAAATTGATTATTTGTTGCATTAATTAATTGAGGCATGTTAAAAACCGAAAATAGTATCAAACCTATTTGATAACTTAGGCTTTGATCAAGTTGTAATGGATCGCGCAATTGAATCCGTTGCTCGCTGGTTGTCATTATAAACTGTAATGTTGTACTAAATTTTGAATTAGTTCGATCTACCAATTGTTTTATAGTATTTAAATTTGTAGTCATTTTTATAGTGGGAAATGTGCTATGTCTCTTCTTCCTCATTATCTTCTTTTATCAAATTTGTTAAAATTCTATGTTTCCTTTCTAACCTCGGATTGATATAAATATGTTTGTATTGGCTATCATCCCAAATTTTTTTACACATACTTTTAAATGGTTTTGTATCCAACCCAGGATTAAATCTAGCGTGAATATTTTGTAGATCATAGTTATCTAAATCAAACATTACACAACAGCTAGCATTCTTTTTTATAATCGATTCTAATTCTCTAAAGGATTGAGTAAGATAAAAAGCTCCAATTCCATCTCCTCTACCACTAACAAAAATTTCCTTTTGCAATTCTTGATCACCGTCATTAATACAATCATCAAAATAATTAGTGTTTTATCATGTTTTGGAATTTGATCATAGCTAATCGGGTTGATACTCTAACAGTTGGGCTCGTTCGGTGATGTTTTCTGGCTGTTGTGCCATTGTTTTACATAAATCCTCAATGTCATCGAGTGTAAATCGCGGTTCGTCATCATCCTCATATTGCTCATATGCTCTTAACATTCTAAACAAGACATCTTTTTTTAATTTGTTTTTTAATCCATGTTTAAGAAATTCATAATATTTTATTCTAGGTTTATTAGTATAAATTATTAAATTATTATAGTCTAACATTCCATCTGTTGTTAATAAATCGTAAACAAAGTGTGTTTTTCCTTTACCCGACCCACCATTACTAAACAAAGAAAAGGATCATTTGGAAATATCTTATCGTGTTTTGCCTTTACCATTTTTAAAGAAATAATTTAAATAGGCGCGACGGTCGGAGACCTGCGCCGCTTACAGCGGCGACGTGCTTTGCACTGCGACACTAAAGTGGCGCGTCCCGAACAATCGTGCCATCAGCTTTAGCAATTGACATATATTCCTCTAGAAACAATACGTGGGCGTCAAGTGCCTGATTACCAGTTTTATTAATCTCTAACATATAATTAAGTCCAATATTGGCTACGTTTTCTTTCTGTGCCGTTAGATCATAAACAACCACTGGATGAATGTTTAGAAACTCTGTGGGTGTATACTGAGGGACGGCATACGCTTCATTTTTAGCATAATCTTGATAATATTTTATAAAATCATTAACATTATTATTTGCTATATTTAAATTTAGGGGGTCTTTAACCGGATAATATTGATCATCAACCTGCAGGCGGATATTCTGAACATTAAACTCGTTAATAGCTGCAGCCGCATTGTCTGTTGCGGTGGCTGCTTGTTCTGCTATGGCACCGGATTGAAGCCAATATAAATCCCCATTTGCTCTTTTACTCCTTCTATTTGTTATCTTAAACCAAACAAAAATATATCTCACCCGACGTTTTGATGTCAGTATTTGCCACTGGAATGAATCCTGGTTATTATTAATGGTTCGCATAAAATGTCGACGATTCAAATAAAATATTTCCTGATCATGCGTTAACTGATTATCGATGTGTTTAAAAGTGGGGCTGTTACCTCAATAGTTGGTACGACTAATTGAATTGAATCTATACGAACTGCTATATCGGTTGAAATTGAGGTTCCATAAAGTATCCTAGGCTGATATCCACCAGATATTTGCAACTGTATCCCAAATTTTAATCCTTTCCATACCCGATTTGGTGAGAAAAACCCAAATAGTGGAAAGATTGAAAAGTCCTGCTCATATGCTGTTGCGTGGTTAAAACTGCAACTGGGAATTTATTCTGGCGATCTATAAACCGGTGTTAATATCTTTTGTATTAGTCATAGTGGTTACAACTGGAACTATGTTTGTATTAAGGTAAGCAATTAGAGCTGCAGTATCTGCACCAGCTGCGTTTTGTACATTAGGGAAAACTACTGCTTGACCGTTACCTTTATCCGGCATCCACCCAACATTATCACCAACTTGTTTTGATAAATAAGTATAATTTAAATTTTCAAAACTCCATTAATCTCTGCGGGTTTGATGATGTCTCAACCTCAGCACCATTAACAGTTAGTTGAGCTTGGGAAAAACATTTATAAAACCAATCATTTTCTATTATTATTCCGGATCGATCTGCGATATCTCCGGCTGCAAGAGCAGTTCCATCATTTCTAGTAACAACCATCTAACGCGGAAAAACGCATTTTTCATATCCAATATAGTGTTGGTTGCGCCGATGTCAAAAGTTACCGTTCCAGTAGTAAAGTTATTTGAATTATCACTTGTTGGTAGGGTATAATTTAAATCTCTTGCTCTGACCTCATTAATATACTGTCGGTGCTTTTTGAAATGAAATTTATCACTCCACATAGTTTTTTGTTTCAGCCATTTTTTTAAGTTAAAAAAGTTTTTATGTATAAAAATGAGTCAATTTATGGACGTTGATGAGAGTTAGCGATTTATAAAGAGAAGCAAAGATATTCTGATTTTGTTAGAAATTTACAAAAAGAAAGTTAGGAATACAATTAGCTGTGTGAAAGATTTGCTGCTTTTTGTTAATCCTATTACTGGGAAAATTAGTGAACTAGAAAAACAGATAAAGATCTTCTGGAAAAAATTGCTAA
>NIVC01002747.1:0-12500 GCA_002269645.1 Macrostomum lignano
ACAATCGCATTCCGGGCCCTTGCAATCCGCTGCCCCTCGAAGCGAGAAGGTGCAGTAGATGGTTCCTGCACATCATCGCCAGTCGCGTGGCCTCATCTGTCGGGGCTCTTCGTCTGCTGGTCGGGTGTCCAGATTTGGCTGCTTGACAATAGAAGTCGAATGCGTCCAGCCATCTGACCGCCATGGGACCGCCGGTGTTTCCGCTTGCTAGCAGAAATGGTGCAGGTGGCTAACACTGAGGCCATCTTCTCGTCGATCCTCGTCGCCAGTTGTTGTGTACCAAGACTTGAGGTTTTCCATTTGTAGTTGCAAAGTATATTGCCAAGTGCGCACAGTTGCTTTATTTATATTTTAGTCACACTAGAAAAACTACACGATCGATAAATAATGAGCCAGAGATGTCACGTGATCTCATACTGATGTGTTCCTTATTACCGACTTTGAGAATCAAGGAACAATCACTTCTAGCTCAACAGCTAGGCAACCCAGTTAGTCAAACGAAGGTATTCAATTACCTTTAATCTGGATTAGAATTTCTTGAGTAGTTCTCGCTAGGAACTCGTCAGTAGATCTCGTGTAGATCTAGTCACTGTCTTGGATCCGCTTCTCTGGTCCTGATTCTTCTTTTGCTTCCAACGAAATTACTTCCGGCCGGTATTTGCAGTCAGGACCAATCAGAGGCCTCGTATCAACAATGGGTACCCTGCGCCGAACAGCGGTTTTGAATTAAGCCTCCTTCTTCTAGCAGTGCCTTTATGCACTCTAGGTATGGCTCCGGAAACCACTGATAGTCCTTTAAGATCTATCAGGGGCAGTCCTTCTGGAGACTGCAACCAATGGAGTCTAAACAGACTCAAGAGTCTCAACAGACCCAAATAGACTCAAGTTTCAATAGACTTGAGCGAGACGTCTCTAACACAACAGGCGCAAATAAGGAAGGCTTACCGCAACAACTCGACGAGTCTTCTGTAGGAAGTCCTGTAGTGGCTTCCTCTTCGGAGCTCTTCTCCTTCCGGAGGAATTGTGGCTCCGGGTCCGTTCCGGACCACTTGTATTTATAGGCGTTCAGACCTCTCTCGAGGTCGTACATCACTGTCTTCGCAAATGTCAAAGGGTCACGATTCGGTGGCTGTCAAGCATGACAGGGTAGAAAGTTGCGCAACTAGTCTACTTAAAAGCGCATGATTGGTTACCGTAGCTGGTAGACTTTGATTGGTTCATCCGGGTGCAACCCGAGTGCAAACCAAATGATGACTTGAAGGTGGGGTTTGAATTGACAGTTGTTGGTCGCACGTGATTGGGTGATTTCTAAATTTAG
Source organism: Macrostomum lignano (assembly GCA_002269645.1). Taxonomy (NCBI): domain Eukaryota; kingdom Metazoa; phylum Platyhelminthes; family Macrostomidae; genus Macrostomum; species Macrostomum lignano. The sequence goes on from NIVC01002747.1 coordinate 1,319, forward strand.
CATGCTCGAGATTTCTCTCTTTCTATTGGTTAATTCGAATATATGTATGGTTCAGCGCATATCCTTATACATGCTCCACAAATTACTACTATTTAAGTAGTACGTTAACAATTTTAAATAACTTTTCTGGGAGATATAATACTCTACAATACTACATTATACAGATAATTTATCAACTCTACTTAAAGTGGCTGAGGAGCAGAGACTGGAAGAGATAATTACATCCGTTGTCCGGAGGGAACAAAGAAGAAGCGTCAATGGATGGTCAATGCCTTTCGAGCCTGGCACGACAAGAAGAAGGAGCAGTGGGCATATTCTGCTTCTACGTTGAAGGCCTTTTTCAGTGTGTTGCAGTAATTAAACTCATTGACTCATCAGTTAAACAGCAAAGGCCGATACGAGCTAAACGGTACGAGCGCACTATAAAGGGGTCGTCACATCGAAATGCACATTTTATAAGTTTGTGTGTTTTGAATACCAATTTTTATTCACCAAGCGAAAAAAATTTGTGTATCCTGCAAAAAACGATGCTTTTACGTGCATCTGAATGCGAAGGCAAATTATAATTTAAAATATCCAGCCCCACCAAATACAATGTATTAATAATTTACGCCATTTTGTGTCTTTTTACAAAATGTAGTCTGTGATTGAGTATGGGACTTAAGGGATTAGGACTCATGCCAGTGCTTCCAGAGGTTCATGAAAAACTAGCAGCAAAAGCTTTGGGGTTGTGATAGGGGCCTCGCGGCCTATTCGCGGGCGCCTGCGCCCCCGTCAGTAGTAAGCAAGTAAGTAGCAGCAAAAGCGGCTTAAATGACTCTAGATACGAGCGTATCTACTATTCGTAAGTCGGCTGTTCGAAAAATCTGAAATCTATTGTCGCACTGATTTTTAACTGCTATAAATTAACTGGTATTAACTGGTGAATTTTATACTGGAAATCAATCCTAAGTTTTATTACTTTACTGAAGCTTGCACGCAATTAGAAAATAAAAATTCCTGTGGCGTTTTGGAGCTGGAGAACATGGCCACGCACTCGGGTGCATGCGCCAGATAAAACGAGTAAATTGATAAGCAAGTTAAAATTTTAAGTAAAAAGATTATTCTGCTTGAATTTTTGTCCATAGAAGGGAAAAATCTTAATGAATCTTGATTAAATTGAAATTTTTGGGTTTCACACACAAATACATGTAAAACTTAACACTTCAGTTATCAATTCAATCAATTAGTTCAATCATAAATTTAATCAATTATCAAATTACCCAAACGGCCCCCTCCAATTACCCTTCCAATAACTCGGCAAGATCAGCAGCGCCCAGGCTCTTCAGTATGTCCCAGGCCACCAGACGACAAGAGCTGCAGTAGTTCTGACTCACAAGCAACACGGTGCTTACGGTTGGAAGCTGGGGCAGGTCAGGCCAGTGAGTCCGCAATTGCAATAAGAACTCGTCTGTAAGTCCTTTCTGCTGCAGTCCATCCTGCAGTTTTTGAAGGTTCTCTGGTGGCAGGTCATTAATTGGTTCCAGCAGCTTGCAATGCCTGCCAAGCAAGGATCTGGCTGAGTCACTGAGCGTCACCTGAAGCCACAGGTCAATGTGATCATTCAGGTCGATGCCGACCAGGCCTTGTTGCAGCAGAAAGCGGCAGGCGTCCACCGCATTTACTCTGGCGGCCATCGCAAGGCGGTCGCCAGTGGTTTGGCGGACATCCCAATCGAACCGCAGGAGGTTTTGCTGGGCGAACTGGTGCACAGCCTTCTGCATGCTGACTCGATTTTCGCGGGCCATGTAATGTAGCGGCGTGCAACCGTCGCAGTCGCTGGTGCACAGAGCCGCAGTGACGCATTTTGGCGCAAGCTGCTGACTTTTCAGCAGATCGCTTAGCGAAGCAAGGATCTTATGAAGGATTGTGTCACTGGAACCGAGGGCGCACATGTGTAGTACATTTCTACCGCTCGCATTGTAGTGCATGCAAGCAAAACTGCCGCAACCCAGGTTGATGAGTTTTTCCACGACGTTCTCTCCCCCGCCAGTCACCGCCAGCATCAGGGCATCATCCCCAGTGGCTGTGCGATGCTGCAGGGCCCTGGGATTCTTGCGAGCGGCCAAATCCAGCAGGTGCGTGGCTGCTGTCCACTTTTTCTGTGATAGTGCCGACTCAATAGGACTGTAGCCCTGTTTGTTTGATGTGCTGAGAACTTCTAGAGTCTGTTCAAACAACTTTTGTAACACTAGGGCCGAATCAGCATCAAGAGTGCTGTAATTAAAGTAGGCACTCTTTACTGCCATGTAGTAACGCCTCATCGCCTCTAGGTGTTGCCTGGTCACTACGACGGTGTCGCTGCACTTTTCCAAGTCCGGAGCTATTATGGGGTCTACCTGCTGCCTCTCAGTTTTCCCCTCAGTCTGTGCACCAATATTCTCAAGACTATCTGGCTGTTTTCTGATGTCACAGTCTGAAGGAGGCATGTGGCCTTGCAGAGCAATGTTCTCAGTCCGGGCAATTACAGAATCAGTCTCGTACTCGTTCTCATCGGCCATTTCAAAATCTGAAAATTTTATGCGAGGCGTTGTTAACACTTAAAGGGGTTTGTCTCCACAAGTGCATTTTTTGCCCTTCTAATTTGGAAATCACAAGGGTATACATCACGTGCACTGTTTTAATCGAATCGTGTTTTGCATGCTTTTAGGAACACAACTGGTTGCAGAGAGCAATGTTTTGTAGAAATGATCGAGGATATCTTCAGCATAGCTCATACATGTACGTGAACTACGAGTATAGTGCAAGCATTACAATAAATTCCAAAAGATCAAATGTTAAATGAAAAGATCATACATGTGCGTACATGTAGCTCGTAGCGATCTCGACAGTGCGAAATGCCGAAATAGCGAGATTCGGATCCATTTGCAGCCTTAGAACGCTAAGACCACATCTATCTACACAAGCCCTATCAACTCAAAAAGTCCCTAGGACTTTAAATAGTACGAGCTAATAGTAATCCTACGACATGTAAACTTGCAAATTGTTACACTCATATATTGAAATCTATAAATACCTTAGCGGAACGGCCGGAGGGAGAGAGCAAAGGCAACGATTGAAGAGCACGAGAAAAACATCCCAAAAACCCGAACAAAGGGATTAAAAAGTAGGGTACACGGCAACGGGAGAGTCAGGCGAGCGCTAGAGAGGTGCCGACAGCACCTGGTTGACAATTGGGCGCAGGAGGCGGAAGTAACCCCCCGACTGCGGCAGGTAACGTGAAACGGCGCCGCTGCGCCAGCCGCCCAGCCGCTTGATCTGCTCCACGTTGAGGCCGCTGTCGAACGCCAGACAGGCGCCACCCCGCCGTAGAGAGTGGCCCGAGAAAGCTGTCGCCGCCCAACCCGCATCTGCCAGAGCCCGAGCGAGGCGGCGGTCGAATTGACGCGATGTAAACGGGCACCAGCTTCCGGCGATGTGGACACAAAACAGCCGAGTGAGCGCCGGCGCAGACCGCAGCTTGTTAGCCTGAAAATGCCGCCGTAAGGCTTGGACAGGACAAAGTGGGTGGCTTCCGAGCGCTGGCAGCACCGCCTCCTGGTAGTCTTGTCCGCATTGGTTGGTCTTCGACTGTCGAACTCGGAGTCTCCAGCACTGACTATCGGCCTGAGTGTCGCCGACGAGAATGGAGTGGCGCCCGCAGACATTTGCTTTCCTGAGAAGCGCCCAGAAGCAGCAGAGCACGGCGGCCCAAAAGGCGGCGTTTGCAGGGTCTCTTGGGTTCACCTGGTTTGCCAGTGAAAGCAGAACAGCCGGGTGATGGGGTCTTTCTGCTTGACTGAATGGCCGCTTGTCCGTTTGGCGCTCTTAACTGCCAGATCGATCAGGCCGGACTTGGTGATGTCGGGGAGTTGCGCCAGCTTGAAGCTCCAGCTGATGGCCGCCAGGTGTCCACCGAGGCTACCGGGTGCCACGCCGCGCTTAGCCAGGCGTCGCACGTACTCGACCAGGTGCACCGGGGACGCCGCTAGTGGCTGAACACCCTCGAGGTCGCAGAAGCGCTGCCACTGTTTGAGGTTTGAAGCGTACGATGCCCTCGTACTAGGAGCCCAGGCGTCGGCGAGGAAGCGAAGGAGCGGCCCGGGTAGGCGGGAGGCAGGAGGCGCCGGACCTGCAAAAGCAAAAGGGAGGCGGAGGCAGGGCAGAGCGCGTGGCGCGAGATGCAGCAGGAGTCAGCAGCCAAATCATGCAGGCTGCGGTAGAAGCGGAGAAAATATTCTGCGCCCCGCTTCTAGAAGCAAGGCGAGAGGCCGGGTCCGCCAGGACCTGGAAGGCGCCTGGAATGTGAAAGGCCCGCAGCCGCAGACCCCACGCGTCGCAGGCAAGCGACAGCGTGTGCAGGAGCCGGTTGACGTCGTTACATGGCGAGCTGAGCTTGTTCAGCGCACCGACAGCCGCCGAGCTGTCGCTGTACACGGCGATGTCCGCACCGGCGAAGCGGCCCGGGGCCGCGAGGATGCTGAGAACAGGCGTGATGGTCTCCTTAATGTTGATATGGGCTGATGCAAAACGGCCACCAGCGTCAATCTTCCAGTTGATGTAGAGCCAGTCGGACTTATTGGCCTCCCGAACAATGCAGGCACCACCAGAGTTGCAGGCGTCTGTCTCGATGACGATCTTTCGAGCGTAGCGAGGCCAGATGGGCGCGCAGCCAACGGACTGAAGACTTCTCCTCCACCAGTGCAGCAACTCGGTGAGGTGCGGGGTCAGCCGCAGTTTGTCACCAGGTCTAGTCGCCCGGCTCGCCAGCATCAGTAGAGGGCGGATGGAAGCTCGGCCTTTCCTGGTCACGCTGCTCACACAGGAAAGCTTGCCGCAGATCCACTAAAGGTCGCGCTTGCTGATCGCACCGCGTCGATGCAAGCAGCTCCCAAGTGCGTCTTCGAGTGCACTGAGCTTGGCTGGTGGGATGCTCAGCATCCCCGACTCTGTGTCAATCAGGACGCCCAGGAAAACTGTGCGCCGCGACGGCCCGCTAGACTTTTTTTCGTTGATGGTGAAACCGAGGCTCGTCGCCAGGCTCCTCGTCGCCAGGCTCTCGTAAGCCTCGACACAGGCCTCGTAGGTGCTCCCAGCCACAGCGAAGTCGTCAAGGTAGCCAACGCAGGTGAACCCGCGCCGTTGCATCATGCGCACCACCGCCTTAGACAGCCTGTTGAAATGGTACACCGAGGCCGCAGCGCCGCAGCGCCGGTAGGCAGGCTCGCTGTCGCCGCTAAATTGCCTTTGATGCCCAGAGCGTCGAGAGAAGAAGGATGAACACCTACTGAGCGATACGCCTCCTTGAGATCGATCTTGGCCGTGAAGTCACCGGGCTTGAGTTGTGAGCAGAGGCCGCTAACCGTCTCAAACTTAATCTTGTGGTCTGCGATAAAGTGGTCGTTGACCGCACAGCCTTCCGGACGACTGCAGTCGTGGATGATACGGACTCCACCGTCCTCTTTCGGGATGGCACCAAGTGCGGAGATCTTGCACGGACGTCGGCTGACTGACACATACCGCCCGCTGGCGATCTCACGCTGCAATTGCTCTTCGACCAACGTCTTGTACTCAATGGCGGACGAGTAGTTCTCAACTTCGGAAGGCTTAAAATCTGTTTCAGTAGTGAGCGTGAAGCCGTTTTGGACTCCGTCAATTAAAAAAGGCCAGTCGTGGAATTAAAACTTGTGGCTGCCAGCTTGCCGAGGCCACTGGAGCCGCGGCTATTCGTTTTTTGCCGCGTGTTGCGTTTCGCCGTGGTCCGAGCGCAAGCAGACCCGGCAAGCATGAGTGTTGAGGCAGACGGGCGCTCCTTGAACCATAGGAATCTTCGATGAGGTGCGATGAGGTGCCGTGCCACCAGCGAGAAACTCGGTCGCGCCCAGTCTTGCATGCCCGCCTGCTGCTCGCTTCTGAATGCGTCGTCGAACCGCATGATCCTGGTGGTGTCGTAACCTGCCTCGACCAGCTCGCCGATCTGCACATTGTACTGCAAGTACTGCCGAACGCCTTCGAGGTCAAGCTGTCCCCTAGAGATCAGGGCGTCGAGGATGCGAGCGTTGCCGACTATCCACTGACCGATTCCCAGCGATTCGGGTTTAGGCTGATTGGCGGTTGGATGCAGCACCTTTTCACTACGACTCGTCGACGCCGTCGGAGGGTCGCAACCGTAGAAGTCCGCAACAACGAGTGGTGCCGCCCGTAGCCCTAGTTGAGCTACTGAGGACCTCTGAGCATACTCGGGATATTCATGTCGCTACTACAATCAGAGGGCTCATTAAGAAGCTGTTGGTTCGTCTCACCTGGTCTAAATCGGCCTTCCAGCTGCTGGCGCATTGCTGCCGTCTCCGATTCCAGGCTAGCTATCTTCCGCCGGAGCTCTGCTAGGTCCAGCGCCTCCCCTGCCTCCAGCCGTTGTTGCTGCTGCTGCCGCCGCCCTTCGCTGTCGGTCTCCGCGGAGTTTGACGCCACTTGCTCCCGCCGACTAGCTGCTTCGCTCTGGCTCATCGCAGTGGAGAGTCTGCTGACCAGGTCTTTCTTGTAGCCGTGCGTGCTCAGGCCCCTATCACTCAATTCTTCACGTAGCTGATTTACAGTCATCCTACGCAAACTCATAGTACCCAGAGTAAGTTGAATAAGTTGGGCTAGCCAAAAATCGCTAAAAAAACGCACGCAAGCTGGCGAGGAGAGATGGGCTGAGGCGGGCACAACGCACGGGGCTAAAAAGGCCCCACAGACACCCACCCCTGGGCCAAGCACCCCCAAACACGGGCGACGACAAGCCCCCCGGCCCCGCTAACAGCGATTGGCCAGCCAATCTACACTTGGTTATAGCAGTAGAAGCTGTATTTCCTCCCGGATAAGCTAGCAACGGTTCAGAACTCAATAAGGACACTAGATGCGAGCTAAGCAAGCACTCTTTCTGGCTGCATACCTCAGTTTCACAAGACAACAAGTCCTTCGACATGTTCTTCATCATCGAGTTAAAGAAAAACCTGACAACGCCGCCCTTGGTGCAGTGGCCTTGAGAACAGATTATAGGGATTAGAAATTAGCAAATAATAATCATTAAAAGGTCGTCAAAGGTAAAGCGAAAGCTAAAAGACTGGAAACAGAACTTAGAGATAAGACAGCTAAGTAAAAGAAATTAAAAGAACAGCTAGAAAGTGAATAAATTAAAGATATGATAAGAAGTTAACTGTCACCTTTCCCCAAGATTTCAGACCAAGCGAGATGACCTGAACGTCAGCCGAGGTACCAGGCAGAGTCAGGCTTTTTCGCACAAGTGATGAAAAACAGCGGTCGCACTTTCTCTATTACCGCCATACAAAGTGGCCTATCCAGAGAATAATTAAGTACAGAAAACTCAAAATCAACATTTTAGTTTCTTAGACTTTTGCCAATGCATTTCGACCACAATCGGTCATCTTCAGGGCAGACACATCAATTAATCACGCAGAACCTTGTTAATAATATTTTTATTTTAAGAAATGAAAACTGAACAACGCCAAGTGCAAATCAATTTCGGTCCAGTCCGGTTAACAAGAGAAAAAAACCTGGATAAAGTTCAACGAGACTGCCAACCTAGCTAAAACACATCGAGCTGGCGGCTTGCACCCCATGGCTGACTGGCTGTTTAATTTTGGTTTCTATCTAGAGTAATTCACAATAAGATTTATGGTCCAGGGGGGTGTTTCTCGAAACTCACGTAAGTTCTATGGTAAGTTCGATCGTAAGAAAGAAATTTATGTGTAGCGTAAGTTTGCTCGTAAGACGCTTTCTCAAAACTCACTTAGACTTTGCGTGGCTTACGCTGTTCGTAAGTCGTATCTGAAACGAAAAGTTGCATGTCTATGGTCTGCAAATATCTTTCCTTAGTCTATCGTAAGTTGCTTTCGAGAAAGACCCACCTTCGATAAAGTTTAACTTGACTTGGCTTGACTAAAGCTTCACGTACTATGCGATTAGTGCTTAAGTGCGTCTTACGACTGATACCGAGCAGTCTAGGGTTAAGATCAACCTTACGAAAGACCATAGACATACGAACGTTTCGAGAAACAGTCTTTTGCGCAAAGTTGCGAACTCGTAAAGTTGCGATCAATCTTACGCATAGCTAACTTGCGAGCCCTTCGAGCAACCCGTAAGTGTAGCTTACCCAACTTACGTCTATAGTCGATGGTAAGTTGCTTTCGAGAAAGACCCCCCAAACTAATTAGTCCGGACTTGGGTAGTTCATTCTATGGTCTATGGTCCAGCTACCCTGTCTCTGCCTATACGAGGGGTATCCAAAAAGTAGTGGGACTTTTCCACGTAGTTCATAGCTAGAGTCAGATGCATAAATGGCGCTGAAATTTCATGAAAGCGGCTTTATCTATCTATGCAATACATTTTTAATTAGGTTAATAGCTACTGGCATTCAAAAGTTATGGACAGTTTAGTCTGTCTTTTTGTGTTTCTGCATACCAAATCCAAGTCCAAACTAGCTTTTTATGACCGGACTACCCGACAGAGCTTTCTGCATACGGCCCGAGCCCTCTTGATACAGATAGAGAGTTTTGAAAATTACAAAGCGTAAAGTGTGCTATATATGGCTTTTTTGGCTTATGTGCTTTTTATGGCTTTTAAGTAGCCTATAAAAAGCTAGTAACAGCAGGCAGGCGTCTCTCTAGCCACTAAAGACACAATCGAACCAGCACAGAAGCAGTGCTCGAAGGAAAGAAAATTACTTTCGCCATGAAACTCATCGGCGCCCTGGCCCAACGCCCACACAACATTCTCCTGTTGAGCAGCGCCTACAACGGACTCACCCAGCGGCTGCATACTCACCTCATGGACCGCGGCCACCGCATCCAGTTCCGACTGGCTCTCAGCGAGGACAGCATCCAGCGAGATGTGGACGCGGTGAAGCCAGAATTCGTCCTCTGTCCCTTCCTGACACGGCGAATCCCGCCGGCAGTCTGCGCCAGCCAGCCCTGTCTGGTGCTGCATCCCGGGGTGGTCGCCGACGGTGGCCCGTCATCCCTTGACTGGGCGGTGCTGCGACGCGAAGCCGAGTGGGGTGTCACCCTCCTGCAGGCCGACAAGGAGCTAGACGGCGGGCCAGTGTGGAGCCACCGGGACTTCCACGTGCCGGAGGGCAGTAGCAAGGCGAGCCTGTACCGCGGCCCGGTCACCGACGCCGCGGTTGAATGCGTGGATGAGTTCTTGGTGAAGTTCCGATCTGGCGCAAGGACGCCAAAGCGGCCAGGCGAGATGCAGAAGGCTACGGCGAGGGGCGAGTGGCGCGATAGAATGGAGGCGAGTGAGCGGACGGTTGATTGGAGGACAGACGATACGGAGACGGTGCTGCGGAAGGTTCGCTGCTCGGACAGCACGCCGGGGGCACTTGGATCGCTGCTGGGCCGTCGGTTGCGGCTGTTTGGCGCGCATAGAGAGGAAGGCGAGGAGTTGCGCGGAGAGCCGGGCCGACTGCTGGCCACGCGGGACGGCGCGGTGTGTGTTGGCGCTGGGAATGGCGCGGTGTGGATCAGCCATGCTAGGGTGGAGGGTGGTGTTAAGCTGCCGACGGCAAGTGTGCTAGCTGAGGAGATCAGCGCGGCTGGGGTTGAGGTGAGGGATTGCTTGGGCGTCAAGGAAGGGATGCCGTCAGTTCTGGACTTCGCTCTACTACCCACACCATTCCTCCGCCCCTTTGCCCCTTCGCTCCTCTGCCCCTCTGCCCTCCACCCCTCCGCCCATCCGCCCCTCCGCCCCTCCGCTCCTCCGCTCCTCCGCTCCTCCGCCCCTCTGCCCCTCCGCTCCTCCGCCCCTCCGCCCCTCCGCCCCTCCGCCCCTCTGCCCCTCCGCTCCTCCGCCCCTCCGCCCCTCCGCCCCTCCACCCCTCCGCCCTCCGCCCTCCGCCCCTCCGTCCTCCGCTCCTCCGCCCCTCCGCTCCTCCGCCCCTCCGCCCCTCCGCCCCTCCGCCCTCCGCTCCTCCGCCCCTCCGCTCCTCTGCCCTCCGCCCCTCCGCCCCTCCGCAACTCTTCCCTCCGCCCCTCCGCTCCTCTGCCCCTCCGCTCCTCTGCCCCTCCGCCCCTCCGCCCCTCCGCCCCTCCGCCCTCCGCCCCTCCGCCCCTCCGCCCTCCGCCCCTCCGCCCCTCCACCCTCCACCCCTCCGCCCCTCCGCAACTCTCCCCCTCTGCAACTCCGCCCCTCCGCCCTCCGCCCCTCCGCCCCTCCGCTCCTCCGCAACTCTGCCCCTCTGCAACTCCGCCCCTCCGCCCCTCTGCCCTCCGCCCCTCCTCCCCTCCGCTCCTCCGCTCCTCCGCCCTCCGCCCCTCTGCCCCTCCGCCCTCCGCCCCTCCGCAACTCTGCCCCTCTGCAACTCCGCCCCTCCGACCTCCGCCCCTCCGCCCCTCCGCCCCTCCGCCCCTCCGCCCTCCGCCCATCCGCCCCTAAGCAACTCTGCCCCTCTGCAACTCCGCCCCTCCTCCCCTCTGCCCTCCGCCCCTCCGCCCCTCCGCAACTCTGCCCCTCTGCAACTCCGCCCCTCCGCCCTCCGCCCCTCCGCCCTCCGCCCTTCCGCCCCTCCGTCCCTCCGCCCCTCCGCCCTCCGCCCTTAAACAGCCTCATCCCACCCGCACCCATTAACCCACAGGAAGTCCCGTACAGCCCCTTTGGCTCGGACCACCGCGCTACCTTCAGAGAGATCTGGTACGAACAGGTAGAGCACGTCGGCATCCTGAACTTCAACTTCAACAACGGCGCCATGAGCACCGACCAGTGCCGTCGACTCACCGAGGCCTACCGAGAGGCCAAGCAGCTCGACGCCAAGGTGCTCATCCTGCAGGGCAACGGGGATTTCTTCAGCAACGGCATCCACCTCAATGTCATTGAAGCGGCACCGCGGCCCGAGCAGGTGCGTGAAGTGATGGGAGATAGGACTGCTTCCATCTACGATGACCGAGTGATTGGTGCACTTGGCGTGGGGGAATTGACCCAGTTGTTAGACTGTCCATGTCACAGCCAGGTGGTTCCAAGAACGAAAACTGGCTGAGCAAAAATAGTTTGTGCCTTTAGTTTTTTACGATGCAAGACACTTTATTCCTTGGGTAAGAGAGGGTGAGAGAGGGGATAGGGGAGAGAGGGGAGAGAGGGGAGAGAGGGGAGAGAGGGGGGAGAGGGG
>NIVC01002747.1:15000-63275 GCA_002269645.1 Macrostomum lignano
GGGAAAAACTAGTCAACCACCCACCTTCCATAAAACAACCTAATCCGCATTAGATTAACATCTACTAAAATCTATTTAAACCTAATGCGCTTACATCTAAAATCAGCTATCACAATGCAGTTATTGATATGATGGCGTGACAAGTTCATCATGCAAAGCGTTGTCGATACTGTTATGCTTTACTTTACTCAAGGGCGGAGAGAGAGGTGGTTGAGAGATTATTTAAATAAGAGGACCGTCAGAGGGTTGAGGAAGAGTGGATACCCATCGGATGTACACAACGTACGCTTGAGAACTGGTTGTCGACTGCACGTTTTCAACTGCAACTGCAGTCAATGTGAACTAGCCTTAAGACGAGCTTTCCTTAGACCCATCCAAGTCCCAGCTGTACGAGTAGCTTGTAGGCATCAACTAATCATGGATTAAGGTCAATTTCTGCTTGTTTGCCAATGTTTACCTGTGAGAATGGGTTCAATCTAATTGATTTCTCAGCATTACAGTGATACTTTGTCGTTTTTCTTTATTTTGTCAATGGGAAAACAGAAATGCACATGTTCAGATAAGAAGAACGAATACGATTTAAAATTTTTTGTCCGTGGAATCCCTACTAACTTGAGTGTTGATCCTGACAAATAGCTTCTCCGGTGAATCTTTTTTGCAATTTTCCGCCTATGGTACACCTTTTCAAGTTCAATTTTGATCAAAGTCCAGTTCTAAAAAAACTAGCGGAAATTCAATTCAGACTGGGGACAATTTTGCCTTTTGACAGGTAGCACCGTGAGCAGAGAGCAATTGGTGATAGTGGAACTCCGGCGCGTCTTGTGCACTATCTTATTATTGTACTCGTATTTTAATCACTACTTAACTAGTTCTGCCTAGGAATAAGCCAAATACTCGCTATGTTAACAAGTAAACATGTTTTCAGCACTGCAGTCGTCTCACAAGTTTCGAATTATTCCATAAACAACAGATACTTCCAATCTTGCTAGAGCCGCTTTCGTCGAAAAGTGGCTTTTTAGAGATTAGCCAACATTCGAGGGTGTAATTTCCGGCTTTTGTAGACCGTGTCCACGAAAAAGGTAAAAGCTCAGCTAGAACTGGGAACGATCTTAAATAATTCATTTAACAAATCAGGTTAAATTACGGATGACGCAACAGACAGAAGCGATAGAAAGCCAGCACAACAGGAATGTACGTTCATGAGTGTACAAACGTGTAGATACTATTGAAGACGCCCGCAACGCTACTGTGGGAGACAGAGAATAGCTACAGTGCTAGGGGAAGGGAGAGAGAGAGAGAGAGAGGAGATAGAGGGAGAGAGAGAGGAGATAGAGAGAGGAGATAGAGAGAGAGGATATAGAGGGAGAGAGAGGAGATAGAGGGAAAGAGAGAGGAGATAGAGAGATAGGAGATAGAGGAAGAGAGAGAGGAGATACGCTCGTAGAGGGAGAGAGGGGAGATAGAGGGAAAGAGAGAGGAGATAGAGGGAGAGAGAGAGAGGAGATAGAGGGAGAGAGAGAGAGGAGATAGAGGGAGAGAGAGAGAGGAGATAGAGGGAGAGAGAGGAGATAGAGAGAGGAGATAGAGAGAGGAGATAGAGAGAGGAGATAGAGAGAAAAGATAGAGAGAGGAGATAGAGAGAGAGAGGAGATAGAGGGAGAGAGGAGATAGAGGGAGAGAGAGGAGATAGAGAGAGAGGAGATAGAGGGAGAGAGAGGAGATAGAGAGAGAGAGGAGATAGAGGGAGAGAGAGGAGATAGAGAGAGAGAGGAGATAGAGGGAGAGAGAGGAGATAGAGGGAGAGAGGAGATAGAGGGAGAGAGAGGAGATAGAGAGAGAGAGGAGATAGAGAGAGAGAGGAGATAGAGAGAGGAGATAGAGAGAGGAGATAGAGAGAGGAGATAGAGAGAGGAGATAGAGAGAGGAGATAGAGAGAGGAGATAGAGAGAGGAGATAGAGAGAGGAGATAGAGAGAGGAGATAGAGAGAGGAGATAGAGAGAGGAGATAGAGAGAGGAGATAGAGAGAGGAGATAGAGGGAGAGAGAGAGGAGATAGAGGGAGAGAGAGAGAGGAGATAGAGAGAGAGGAGATAGAGGGAGAGAGAGGAGATAGAGAGAGAGAGGAGATAGAGAGAGGAGATAGAGAGAGGAGATAGAGAGAAATAGAGAGAGAGAGGAGAGAGAGAGAGGAGATAGAGAGAGGAGATAGAGAGAGAGGAGATAGAGAGAGAGGAGATAGAGAGAGAGAGGAGATAGAGAGAGAGGAGATAGAGAGAGAGGAGATAGAGAGAGGAGATAGAGAGAGGAGATAGAGAGAAATAGAGAGAGAGGAGAGAGAGAGAGGAGATAGAGAGAGGAGATAGAGAGAGAGGAGATAGAGAGAGGAGATAGAGAGAGAGGAGATAGAGAGAGAGGAGATAGAGAGAGAGGAGATAGAGAGAGGAGATAGAGAGAGGAGATAGAGAGAGGAGATAGAGAGAGGAGATAGAGAGAAATAGAGAGAGAGAGAAAGGAGAGAGAGAGAGAGAGAGAGATAGCGTTTTAGGTAGCGAGACAGGAGAGAGTCAGAGAGCAAGCCTACGAAGAGTCCACGCTACCACACCGGCGTTCCTGGGTAGTTATTCATCGAAGCATTGCACTAATTCGTACTCTTGCCACTGTCCAAGCAGGAGGCCTGGAGCAACATCTGTGCCATCGACGACCTCGTACGCGAGGTGCTCATCAACACGCGCCAGGTGACGGTGAGCGCGGTGCAGGCCAACGCGGGCGCTGGTGGCGTCTTTCTGGCCCTCGCAGCCGACCACGTGTGGCTTCGCCGCGGCTGCGTGCTCAACCCGCACTACCGCACTATGGGCCTGTTCGGCTCTGAGTACTGGACCTACAGCCTGCCGAGACGCCTGCAGAGCTCGGCCACGGCCGCTGAGCAGCTGGTGAACGCCTGCCTGCCGATCTCGGCAGAGCGAGCGTGGTGGCTCGGCCTGGCCGATCGCGTCATCCCCGGCCACTTCCCTTCTGGCGTGCGACACCAGGCCAAGGGCCTGCTAACCGGGCCGCAGGAAACGGAGGATTTGCTGCGCGCGAAGGCGGCGCGTCTGGCGGCGGACCGGCCTGTAATGGAGGAGTGTCGGGCTCGGGAGCTGAGCCATATGCGACAGGTGAGGCTTTAATGAGCTTTAAGCCGTTCGCCCCTCCGCCCTTCGGTACCTCCGGTTCTCCGCCCCTCCGCCCTTCCACCCTTCTGACCCTCCGTCCCTCGGCACCTCCGCCCCTACCACCCTCCGCCCCTCTGCCCCTCCGTCCGTCCGCCCCTCCGCCCCTCTGCCCCTCCGTCCGTCCACCCCTCCGCCCCTCCGCCCCTCCGCCCCTCCTCCTCTCCGCCCTCCACCCCTCCGCCCCTCAGCCCCTCCGCCCCTCAGCCCCTCCGCCCCTCCGAGTGAATGAGTGAGTGAGTGAGTGAGTGAGTGAGTGAGTGAGTGAGTGAGTGAGTGAGTGAGTGAGTGAGTGAGTGAGTGAGTGAGTGAGTGAGTTCGATTAGCATCCAACTGGTAAAGTCTCACCCACCAATACTTCACGCAGGACATGTTCGAACGAGCCGAGTTCCACGCGGCCCGACGGGCCTTCGTGCGTCGAGCACGAGCGAAAACCACACCGGAGCGGCTGTTGGACCCGCAGGGGTCTGTCAGGGTGGTGATGATGATGCGAGCTCCTCTTCGTGCTCACTGCTCACCCGGTCAATTGTCAGTGACCCCGTGGTGGAGGAGACACATTCGGCCATGTCAAAGTCCCGTATCCTTAAAGGCAAGGATCGAGCGGCCCAGATTGCTCATCGCCTGGTGCAGGCGATTACAAAGCAGAAGCAGCGACAGCCGGACTTTGAGCCCACCCTGGCCATCGTGCAGGTTGGGGATCGGCCAGACTCCAACCTGTACATTAGGCAGAAGACTCGCTTGGCCAAAAAGATCAGCGTACGAGTGGAGCATATCCGACTGCCGCGGTGGGTGCCCTTGGTTTTCTTGGATGTTTTGATATCTTGTGATACACCTTGACCCAGATTGCCTTGACCCAGGTTGCCTTAACCCAGGTTGCCTTGGCCCAGGTTTGACTTAACCAAGGTTTACCTTAAAAAGGTGGCCTTGACCCTAGTTGCCTGAATTCAGGTTGCCTTTAACCCACGTTGCATAGACCCAGCTTACCTTGACTCAGATGTCCTTGATCCAGGTTACATAAACTTAGGTTTGACTTGACCAAGGTTACCTGAAAAAAAGTTGCTTTTACTCAGCTTACTGACCCAGCTGACTGACATAGGTTGGTCTCGCGCAGGTTACGAAACTTTATTTTCCACTCTGATCTTCTAAGCCAGGAGGCTCTGTGCAATATACGAGTGTTTACCACTCAAGCCACATTCCCTTTCCCATCACCAGTACGACCAGCTATCTGGAGGTTCTGGGCCACATCCTGAAGCTGAACGAGTCCGACAGCGTCAACGGCATTGTCCTTCAGCTGCCGCTCGACAGCAATCAGTCGTCGATCAACGTTGACCGGCTGTTGGACGCTATCGATCCGAAGAAGGACGTGGACGGGTTAGGCTCCACGAACCGTCGCCTGCTGCAGCAGGGGAACCTGGACGAAGCATTCATCTCCTGCGCTCCGTTGGCCTCCCTCGAACTTGTCAAGATGTCCGGTGTGCCTGTGAAGGACGTCGTGGCCGTGGTTATTGGTAGGTCAAGGAGCTGGGTTTATGTGCTAGGTTAGATACTGAATCAGCAACTTGACCCATCTGGTGCAAGGAGATGGGTCAAATTGCTGGGTCAGCTTCTAGGTCAATGTGCTTAGTCAGGAAACTGGGTTCAGGTGCTGGGTTCAGGTGGTGGGTCAAGTTTCTGGGTCAAGTTTCTGGGTCAAGGTGCTAGATAATCCTATTGATAGCGCTGCCACCATACTTAGCTATCACTGACAAATATTGGCAATTAAAATAAGGAATAATCAGTCCAAGGAGAACACAACTTTTTAGTTAATCCTTCTCAATACGCGTACATCCTGAGCCAGCAGTAAATACCTTCACATAAGAGTGCACAGAACACATTAAGTAGTGCAAGTAAGTACTGTACTGTGTACCGCTAGAACTGAAAATGCCAGAGTCCAAGAGTTGGTGTTAACTGCTGGAATATTTTTAATTGTCAGAAATTCTGACTAAAAGTTAATGTTAAAGATTTTACTTTTGACACTTCGACTAAAAATGAGCGAGTTTTGCTCTTAAGGAACGGACTGGAGCTGCACAACTTTCGAGCTGAAAAATCTCCTACCTTTATGGACAATTTAACATTCAAAGGGGAAAGCTTTACTAGCGTCTGAGGGGAAACTACTGTAAGTAGTATTGCATCCGCTAATGTAATAGCATAGGGCACACGCCTGGTGTTGTACTTTTTGTAGTAACGAAGACGAATGCAAGGTGCCGAGTTAGGAAGAGGTCGTAGATGCATGCAGCGCGTATATTTTAGCAGCGAAGTAGCTGGCTGCTATACTTAAAATATGAATAAGGCTTCGCCCATAAATCATAGAACTTAAGTTCATACACAACACCTGGGAGTACTAAACTGTTATAGTAACTTTTGTTCCTTTGTAACTTTTGATCCATTTGATCCATGTTGTCATTAGAAGGGTTTAGTTGCCTTTTTCACAGTGAATTAGTTGTAGCTTGCAGGGGAGCCTTAATATTTAACACTGAGGGAGGGGAAAATTCCTCTACAGCGAATTGGCCCTGCTTCACTTTTAAGAGAAAGAGTTGCATAGATACATACTGAATAAAACGGTATAATATTATGATGCCAAGCGTGATAACCAGAAATATATTTCTCGTACATTTTATATTTATCGCTAGGATTTTTGCCGCCCATTATTACCAAAATCAAAATTTAAACTGCACATTTTCAGGTAACAGCAACATGGTAGGAAAGCCGACCGCCATGCTGCTGTCGATGCTGGGCGCTCAAGTGGTCCGCTGCGACGTCGACACCATTGACACTCAAAAACTGGCCGCCAGTGCACAAATCGTGGTGGCAGCGGCCGGAGTTGCGAAACTGGTGCGACAAGATTGGGTGCGAAAGGGAGCTCTGGTAATCGACTGCGGCTGCAGCACCAATCCTGACGGTGAGCTGTCTAACTGTCTGCCTGCCTTCCTGCCTGCCTGCCTGCCTGCCTGCCTGCCTGCCTGCCTGCCTGCCTGCCTGCCTGCCTGCCTGCCTGCCTGCCTGCCTGCCTGCCTGCCTGCCTGCCTGCCTGCCTGCCTGCCTGCCTGCCTGCCTGCCTGCCTCTCTGTCTTCTATCCCTGTGTGTTTCTGTCTGTCTGTCTGTCTGTCTGTCTGTCTGTCTGTCTGTCTGTCTCTCCTATTACCTCCTTGTTCAGTTGTCTGCTCATAGTTTGGTACAATGAATTATTCTCGAAAAAATGCAACAAGTCACCTTTAATTTTGTTCACTGACAAAACCGCAACAACATCTGGCCCCTCTAGGCCAAGGCCTAGTCGGTGACGTTTACTTCCAAGAAGTGGCGCATCGCACATCGTACATCTCGCCCGTTCCCGGCGGTGTCGGCCCGCTGGCCGTGGCTATGTTGATGAGCAATGTGGTGCAGGCTGCCCTCAAGAAGGTGCACTATCAATCAAGCGGCTCGGGAGCTTCAGTTCGAGATGTAGAAAACACTGTTGCACCAAGATGGTAGCGATCCGCCAGAAAGCGTTCAAGCATCCAACTATAAACACGTGAAGTCAACGCGCAACTTCCTGTGTACCTATGGAGATTGAATATGGATATAACGGATTTTTGCTAATAACTATGGGGTTAGGTGGAAAGCGCTTTTATGTTTTGTTCTAGGAAAATTATGTCTATTATTTCATCTTCTGTTCTATTATTTTGGTTACCACTTTTTGAAGTTAGGATTGAAGGTTCTAGTGGGTATGTTTTGGCGCGGTTTTGAGTTTCGTGTTTTTTGGTGTAGGCTTCCTCTCCCTCCTCGCGCTCGGCGTGCCTCGTTACCGTGTTTCAGTGCTATCCGACAATATTATTTCCCCTTAGGCTATAGGACCAACCCAAACCCAATTAAACATTAGGTTAGACTTAGTAACTCAACCGCAGACAATGTTGTGTCCTAGTAACTTTAATATATATTATATTATTATGTTGTAGCCTCTGCAGGATCATCTTATTGCCAAGTGCTTTAATTGAGTGCTACAGTCAAATAAATAACCTGGAATAATTAACAATAAATTTAATAGTTAAATTGAGTTACAATTATTTTTTGTTTATTTTGAACTGCACTGAGTGCTCTGCTACATTGATGGAGGTTAGTGTTAGGGTTAGGCAGGGTCAGTATTCCTTGCCGCAAGCAGGCGTCAGAGGGTTAGGGTTAGGCAGGGTCAGTATTCCTTGCCGAAAGCAGGCGTCAGAGGGTTAGGGTTAGGCAGGGTCAGTATTCCTTGCCGAAAGCAGGCGTCAGAGGGTTAGGGTTAGGCAGGGTCAGTATTCCTTGCCGAAAGCAGGCGTCAGAGGGTTAGGGTTAGGCAGGGTCAGTATTCCTTGCCGAAAGCAGGCGTCAGAGGGTTAGGGTTAGGCAGGGTCAGTATTCCTTGCCGAAAGCAGGCGTCAGAGGGTTAGGGTTAGGCAGGGTCAGTATTCCTTGCCGAAAGAAGGCGTCAGAGGGTTAGGGTTAGGCAGGGTCAGTATTCCTTGCCGCAAGCAGGCGTCAGAGGGTTAGGGTTAGGCAGGGTCAGTATTCCTTGCCGAAAGCAGGCGTCAGAGGGTTAGGGTTAGGCAGGGTCAGTATTCCTTGCCGAAAGCAGGCGTCAGAGGGTTAGGGTTAGGCAGGGTCAGTATTCCTTGCCGAAAGCAGGCGTCAGAGGGTTAGGGTTAGGCAGGGTCAGTATTCCTTGCCGAAAGAAGGCGTCAGAGGGTTAGGGTTAGGCAGGGTCAGTATTCCTTGCCGAAAGCACGCGTCAGAGGGTTAGGGTTAGGCAGGGTCAGTATTCCTTGCCGAAAGCAAGCGTCAGAGGGTTAGGGTTAGGCAGGGTCAGTATTCCTTGCCGAAAGCAGGCGTCAGAGGTCAAATAAAAAATGACTAAGATGGAGAAGATTTAGGGGATTTAGGGTGCTCAATGCGTTTCGGTTTAAACAACCTTCGTCAGGAGCAAAACTGTAAAGAGAAATTAGATTGAATCAGTTTAATATCTAAAAATATATAATACAGACTGGGGATGGGTGCAACAATTCAGAGGCGCAGGGTACAATAGCCAATGGCGACAGACAGGAATAGGGGAGAGAGGAGAGAGGGAAAGAGAGGACAGCCAATTCAAATGTTTTAGAATAATTTGTTGCGGGGGTGTGCCCCTCTGACGATGACTATGATCGTTGATGTTTCTGTTGAATCAAATAAGTCGGAGGTTCGATTTGTTTCTCTCGATCTCTAACCTTCAACAAGATGTTTATTACTAATCAATGTTAGTAGCAATTCCTAATAGGATATTGGTCACGCAATTACGCAAATTTGTCAAGCAATTCAGTGAAAATGGAGCCACAGGCTACTTATCGATAATGTTGCACGAATTGACGTTTGTCCGGATTTATCTCTGTTAAATCGGGATATTAGAGTTCAGGCCCGATTGTTAGGGGCAAGCTAGCGGAGCAGTTGAGGAGGCAAAGAGGCGGAGAGCCGAGAACCGGAAAAACTGGAGAGAGGCTTCATTCTCACTGAACGCTAGTATATATATGATTTCTATAACGCATTTCATTGGTGTTCGCTTCACGCAATAGGATCTTTACTGGCGCACAAGCATGTGCTGTACTTTCCTGATAGAAAAACCTTCTGAAGTTCGCATTAGACTAAAAAATAACATTGGGCATAACATGCTTAAATTAAGATCACTTCACAATGGGGAGGGGGCACATTGCAAATGGGAAGAGAGACAGGACTAGGCAAATGGAAAGAGTGCACAAGAAGCTATGACGCACGGGCGCAACAAGTAGGCGAGGGAATAAAGGAAGGGAAAGGCAGAGTCGGTAGAGCAAAGACCAGGGACTTAGGCGGTGGGACAAAAATGCTAAGGGCCCCGAATAGGAGAGGGAATAACAGGGACTTAGTGAGACAACCAGGAGAGACAGGAGAACAATGACAGCCGGCCGAGGGACTTAAGGAATTGGAGAAAAATGCAACGTGCCAGAGGCAGAAGGATAGAAGGGGCTCGGGCCAGGGCGCGGGAGAATCGGGAGAGCAATGGACGCAGTGCCAGGGACTTAAGGATTGGAAGGCAGAAGCTTCAACAAGTGGGGGGGGGGTCGAGAGAGGGAGCTAAAGGGAATTAGCAGCTCGGGGAATTAGCAGCTCGGGGAATTAGCAGCTCGGGGAATTAGCAGCTCGGGGAATTAGCAGCTCGGGGAATTAGCAGCTCGGTGACGGGCGGGACGCAGAGCGCACAAAGTAAAATAAAAAGAACTAAGGTGCAAAGCAGAACAGAAGCCAGGTGATAGATTGAAAAAAAACACAATAATAGCAGCAGGCATTAAAGATTGCAAAATATACAGATATTAAAAATACATGCATAGAGTACAGGTAAAGAAATTAAAACACTTAAGAACTTTTAACAGAAAAGGCGCAGGGGAAGAGGAGACGGACGGGGACTAGAGAACAGGAAAGGGAAATAAAAGAAAGATAACAGCAGAAAACAGCACCGCACAGTACAGCAAAGGACAACAACAGCATAGCAGAGCAGAGAACAGCACATCAGAGCATGACACAGAGCGCGTACGAGTACCGGCCCGGACAGCATGTCACAACAACAGGGCAGCGCAGCACAAAGCAGTATGAAAACAGTATGACAGTTAATATAAAACAGGGAGATAAACACAACAAACAACTACTGACTACTATATCAACCTTCAATACGCAAAAAACGAAATATTATACTATACAGTGCTCCATTCAGCTACAACTTATACTTCACATATATTTGATTGGTTCAGTTAAGTTCGGATAACGGACCAATGGAATGTTATCTATTCTAGTAGTCCTTAGTTTGGATTTAGTAGGCTCGAGGTGGACCGGACCATAGTTCCGCTAGTCCAGTCCAGTTGAGAAAGTCTGAAAGTTCACAAAAGTTCGTTCAAATTGTATCATATCGTTCAGTAAAGCATAACAACTTTAGACATAATTGTTTATAGGTTATATAAGAGGACAAAGAAATAGAATATTGTAGATATTTTAATTAATTTTAATGCTTATTTTAGTGCTTTTGAAACATTTTTTTGTTGAAGCAAAGAGTCCTGTGATATTCGATATTTAAAACGATTCTTCTGTGGTAGCTGTACAGTATACATAGTTAACCACCACCCGCGGCTGCCGGCCTAAAATTCGTCAATATTCGGTCATTTAGTGTATTTTTTGTATATTCTGACTAGAGCGTTATAGACAAGCAAGTATACAAACCTTAGAGATTTTGTATAGTTGGATTTAGCATATTAGATTAGCATATTAGATAATTAGATTGATTGACATGTCAGAAAATTTGATAACAACAATAAAGCCATCCAATCCTAGCTAGAAGTGAAAAATAGTTTTTTTAGATTCTGTTAATGTTCAAATGATTCAGTGCAATTTTTTGAATGAATGTTAATTAACTATCTATTTTTTGAAATATCTAGGTTAGGTTTTGTTAGAAGCTTCAAAGGGTGGCTTATAAAGCAGGCTATTAGGGCCCTATTACCACTTACACTTACTTAAGTAAATGCAAAGTATGCAGGCCATTTGGCAGGCCAGATTTCAGCTTTACTTTTAGTGCAGAGTAGATATCCAGATCAGACATTATAATTATATATTATAGGCTAAAAATATTGTTTAACATATGGTAAATACATATGGTACACATTTTGAAATGGTAATAGCTAGAGTTCCGGCACTGGAACCCATTCTCTAACAGCTATAGATCTGGCAGTGCCATATAGAAGCATATAAAAAACTACAAAAGAACATATCTTTTATTAAGAAGTTTGAACATTAGGCCTAGAAGCATCTTATTTTGAATCTTAACATATCATCTTGTTTGAATCTTATCTTGAATAAAATCTTAATATCAGCAGCCACCTGTAGAAAGAAAAAAATATTCTGTCTTTATTATGCCAGATCCATAGCCATTAGAAAACGGGTTCCAATGCTGGAACTCTAGCCATTGCCGATGGATCTATCTAGGCCTAGTAAATCTAATTTATCAAATAAATCCCACTTAAACAACAAAGTTTTATTTTATAAGAAATGTATTGTTTTGTATTTTAGCATTAATGTTTATCAATATTAAGATATAAAGTTATTCTATATTTTGTTATCTTTGGCTTTAGTAATTGCATAATTTTATAAATTCAAAAGACAAAAATATTATTGATATACATCTTAACAACTTAATATATATATTCATTGACATTGGTATAGAACAAGTTCAATCTTGTGTCAAAGATTTATTTTTAGGAAAGTGAAAATTTTTATATTGAAATACTTAGATAAATAATATTAGAGTAATATTTAGGTATAAATATTTCTCATATAGCTATTATCCTCTGTTGGACATCCTTGTGAAGTGTCAATTTGCAGGCACCTTTGTCAGCATACTTAGAGATCAGTATAAGGCAGAGTATTCTGACATCAGCACTGCTGTTAGAGCCAAGCTACAGAGCAGACAGTCCTGCTGATGTGGCCAATGCAGACATAGCTGGCTGTCCTTCAGAGTGACCCAACCATCAGGCAGGCGCTGCTCAACATTGAGCAACTTCACAGAAACTGGCAACCCACATTTGACACTGAAGATGCATTTGACAATGCCATCAAGTCTATCACTGCAGCTAGCCCTGAGTGAAGAGCTGCACAGTGTGGATTGCCATTAAGACTCTGATGGGGTGCAAAAAGCATGTGGCACTGAACCTGGCCGGTGACACCCCGGAGGAGTGTAGGAATGAATTTCATGAATTCTTTGCTGGCATCCTGAATGGGCCCACAATTGCCGCTGCCTGCCAGGTTTGCGCTCCCACTGGACACGCCGCTCCCAGCTGAGGAGGACTTCTGCACCAGACCAGTTACTGCGGATGACGTTGTGCTGTTCGCTCTAAAAACACCAAACGGCAAGGCGCTTGGCCCTGGCGAAATCCCAGTCGAAGCGCTGCGACTCCGCTGTGTGACCTCCCAGGTCACAGGCGTCATGAACCGCGTGCTCGCCGGCGCTTCTGCGCCCACCAAGTGGACCATCGCGCACATCGTGCCAATCCCAAAGAAGGCAGGGACAATGCGGAAAAATGACCACCGCGGGACCTCGCTGATGTCCTGCACCGCGAAGCTCTTCAACCGGCTCCTGCTCGATCGTCTGCAGTCGGTGCTGGACCCGTACCTGCGGTATGAGCAGAAGGGATTCCGGCCGCAACGCGGTACAGTCACACAGATCCTCGCACTCCGCCGTGTCATTGAGGATGGCGCGCATCCGCCAGTCTACGCTGATCATTGTCTTCGTTGACTTTCGAAAGCGTTTGACTCGGTGCTGAGAGCCGCACTACTCTTCGTCCTTCGAGCCTACCGGGTCCCGCAGCAGCTAATCGACGCTATCATGTCGCTGTATTGCGATAGCTCGTACTCGAGCTACTGTGGTGACGGCGGACGGCCTGTCTGACCTGTTCGATACTTCATCAGGAGTTCTGCAGGGCGACACGCTAGCGCCGTTCCTCTTCGTGCTGCTGGACTGGGTGCTTCGGACCGCTCTCCCCTCGGCTAACTACGCTTCTTGCTGCGCAGACGCCTCGGTCGCTGCCACGGCAAAAAACTTAGCTACGCCGACGACCTCACCCTCCTGTCCTCGTCCGTTGAAGGCGCCCAGCGCCAGATCGACAGGCTGGTCGATGTGGCATCGAGCGTCGGTCTGGTTGTCAACACGCTGAAGACCGAGCTGCTGACTGTGTCGGCCGCCATCCCAGCGGACCTGACGTGCCGCGGCGCAGACGGGCAGACGACAAAGCTCGCACGCTACCAGCGGTTCACCTACCGCGGCGGTCTGGAGCCCCACGTGGAGGATGACCTCCGGCGGTGCAGAGGACTTGCCTGGGCGGCCTTTCGATCGATCCGGGCCGTCCTCCAGTCCGAAGCGCTGCCCGACCGCCAGAGGGCTCGGCTGTGACAGGCGGTGGTCGGAAATCGCTCTGCTCTACAACGCCGAGACGTGGACGCTGACGGCTACGCTGGAGCGGCAGCTGGACTCGGCGCACTCAGGGCTGCTCCATGCGGCCTTTCGAGCTGACGAGAGACGAGGGACCGAGGCCCTGTACGATCGGGCCAAGCTGCAGCGCCCGTCCACCATCCTGCACTGGCGGGCTGTGATCCTTTTTGGCTATGCTAATTATGCTTGAAAACACTATTGGCATGTTTATCTTTAGAAATAATTAAATTAATGATTGTTTATTACACAGTTTTAAAGGAAAGATGAGACAAAGGAAAATAAGCTATTTCTATATCATTTATTCCCAGTGGTTTTATCTATTTCGCAAGAAAAAAGAATAATTACCCCCCATGAAAATCATACATTTGCAAAGTAAAAAATCTAAAATATTCCTAAATCATAACTGAAATCATACCTTAGTAAAACTTGCTAAAAACTCAGCAAGCCACTGAGGCCTGGAGTGGAATGAACCGAGGACTGCCCCAAATGCATTGCAGCTAATCTGTGAGCTCCGCTTGAGTCTCCCAGCCCTCAACCTCCGGCCTGCACCGCCATGGGCAACAAGCTCAGCAGCCGGGATGACGGAGGCGGCGGCTCCTTCCACAGTCCCCGGCAGTCTTCGTTCCGACGCCTGCGCCGCTGGGCCTCCGGGCTCAGCCTGCGCTCTTCCGGGCGCGGCGGCGTCGGCGGCGCGCGCACCCCGACAGAGCCGCCCAGCGAGGAGGAGCAACGCAGAATTGCGCGCAAGTGGAACCGGGAGAGCCGCAATCGAGTCCACCGGTCCACCCTGTTCGACCCGTTCGGCAGCTCCAAGACCAAGTGGCCCGTGCCCTTCATCGAGTCCCTGTTCCTGCCGGACTTCCGGATCCGCTCCGGGCCCGAGGAGCTGGAGGACCTCGAGGTGTTGGACGTGATCGCGGCCGGCTCCTTCGGCAACGTGCTCAAGGTGCGCGGCGACAACGACAAGAAGATCTACGCGCTGAAGGTGGGCAGCGATGGCTGATTTGATGAGGTTGAAATTCTTCCTGGATGGACAGATAGGAGCATACTGTCAGGCTTGTAGAACCAGTCATGTACATCTCGGTGTGTGTATTCGTACAACCGTCTCTAGTACTTTAGTACTCTAGTACTAGTACTCTAGTACTTTAACACTCTTAGTACGTGCACAGGCATGTTCTGCTTCAGTATGCAAACAGACATGTACAAATAGGTTTTTACAATCTAGTATGTAGCTCGCAAACAATCATGTACAATAGTTACGTACAATTTATTTATTATGTACAGATATGTACAAACAAAGCTGTAAATACAATAACGATAGTATGCACCGTCATGTACACCAATAATCGGATATGTACACCCAGACCTGTGCAAGAATGAAGTCCGGAGTTCATCTCCCCCCCCGCCATCTCCCGCCAGGTGATCGACAAGGCGCGTTTGCTGCAGCATGGACACGCCGTGGTCCAGCAGTGCAAAGACGAGGTCGGCGCGCAGGCCGCTGTCGGGCGCAGCGCCTTCGTGGCCAGCCTGCTGGGCCACTGGCAGAGCCGCAAGCGGCTGTACCTGCTGCTGGAGTTCTTCCCCAACGGCGAGCTGTTTGCCCTGTGGAAGCTGCACGGCCAGTTCTCCGAGTCGCTCAGCCGGCTGTACATCGCCGAGCTGGCCTGCGCCATCGACTACCTGCACAGCTGCGGCGTGGTGTTCCGCGACCTCAAGCTGGAGAATGTCGTCATTGACGGCCTGGGCCACCTGGTGCTCATCGACTTCGGCCTGTGCAAATGGCTGCGCAGGGGCCAGAGCACCCTCACCATCTGCGGCACCCTGGCCTATGCTGGTGCGACTGTCGTGCACTTTCTGGAAGCTCGAAAACTGGGGGAGGGGCTGAGGCGCCTCAGACTCCCAACCAGCCTTTGTGAACCAGTATTCAATACCTCTAAACCAGTAACCGATTCCTGTGAACCAGGACCCAATTCCTGTGAACCAGTACCCGATTCCTGTGAACCAGGACCAATTCCTGTGAACCAGTACCCGATTCCTGTGATTGTGAACCAGTACCCGATTCCTGTGATTGTGAACCAGTACCCGATTCCTGTGAACCAGTACCCGATTCCTGTGAACCAGTACCCGATTCCTGTGAACCAGTACCCGATTCCTGTGAACCAGTACCCGATTCCTGTGAACCAGTACCCGATTCCTGTGAACCAGTACCCAATTCCTTTAATTTATAATTAAACCGTGGGCTAAATTATAAAATTTTGCAGGTCCCAACCAGGCACTATTTAATTGCATTGACCTTCCACTTTTACCTGCTCAATTCCCAGGGTTAGTGAGCTGCCTCCTCCCCGGACCAGCCAATTATCGCCATTCTTCGCCCCCACACTGAACTCGCCCCCCACTGCGCAATTCTTGCAGCTCCTGAAATGCTGCTTGGCCAGCCCTACGATCACAGCATTGACTGGTGGTCCCTGGGAATTCTGTTCTATGCGCTGGTTGTTGGCAAGGTGAGCAGCTTGAGTTGTTTCTGAGAAACACGATTTATTTTATTTAGACTCTTTGCCTTGCAACTGTAAAGCTTCGTTGATTCACGATCGAATTTGAGTAATGACTATCATTTTAATCATTGCATGACTCTCATTTTGGTCATTGCATGACTCTCATTTTGGTCATTGCATGACTATCATTTTGGTCATTACATGACTATCATGCTGGTCATTGCATGGCTATCATGCTGGTCATTGCATGGCTATCATGTTGGTCATTGCATGGCTATCATGTTGGTTATTGCATGACTATCATGCTGGTCATTGCATGACTATCATGCTGGTCATTGCATGGCTATCGTGTTGGTCATTGCATGACTATCATGCTGGTCATTGCATGGCTATCATGCTGGTCATTGCATGGCTATCATGCTGGTCATTGCATGGCTATCATGCTGGTCATTGCATGGCTATCATGTTGGTCATTGCATGGCTATCATGTTGGTTATTGCATGACTATCATCCTGGTCATTGCATGGCTATCATGCTGGTCATTGCATGGCTATCATGCTGGTCATTGCATGGCTATCATGTTGGTTATTGCATGACTATCATGCTGGTCATTGCATGGCTATCATGTTGGTTATTGCATGACTATCATGCTGGTCATTGCATGGCTATCATGCTGGTCATTGCATGGCTATCATGTTGGTCATTGCATGGCTATCATGTTGGTTATTGCATGACTATCATGCTGGTCATTGCATGACTATCATGCTGGTCATTGCATGGCTATCGTGTTGGTCATTGCATGACTATCATGCTGGTCATTGCATGGCTATCGTGTTGGTCATTGCATGACTATCATGCTGGTCATTGCATGGCTATCATGTTGGTCATTGCAGGACTATCATGCTGGTCATTGCATGGCTATCGTGTTGATCATTACATGAGTCATGCCGATCATTAAAAGAACTCATGCTGATTATAGCAAATGCTCTTGTTAATTAAGATTGTTCAAGTTGATGACTTAAAAATTCAATCTGGAAATAACTATGTTGATAATCACGAGTCACTGAGTGAATCATGTTGATAATCACTGAGTCTCTGAGTGAATCATGTCGATAATCACTGAGTCTCTGAGTGAATCATGTTGATAATCACTGAGTCTCTGAGTGAATCATGTTGATAATCACGAGTCACTGAGTGAATCATGTTGATAATCACTGAGTCTCTGAGTGAATCATGTTGATAACCACTGAGTCACTGGGTGAATCATGTTGATAATCACTGAGTCACTGGGTGAATCATGTTGATAACCACTGAGTCACTGAGTGAATCATCTTGATAACCACTGAGTCACTGGGTGAATCATCTTGATAACCACTGAGTCACTGAGTGAATCATCTTGATAACCACTGAGTCACTGGGTGAATCATCTTGATAACCACTGAGTCACTGAGTGAATCATCTTGATAATCACTGAGTCTCTGAGTGAATCATGTTGATAATCACTCGCTTTTCTCATCGAATGATTTATTAATCGAATTTCTCATTTCTTATCCGTTGCCACCCGCAGTTCCCCTTGCATGGCGCCCGCCACCACCGTCAGATGGCCGCCTGGGTCCGCCGTCACGAGTACGAGGCGCCGGCCAGCCTGAGCTGGGAGTGCCGCTGCACCCTGGAGCGGCTGCTGCAGAAATCCCCAGCCAGACGGCTGGCCTCCCTGCCCGCTCTGTGCGGCTCGCCATTCTTCAAGGGGCGGATCAGCTTTGATATGGTGGGTTCGGCCCTTCACTGATGGATAGCCTGGACTTTAGGTCTAGCTGGGGATTGCTGATCTAGCTCATGGATTGCTAATCTAGCTCATGGATTGCTAATCTAGCTCATGAATTGCTAATCTAGCTCATGAACTGCTAATCTAGCTCATGGATTGCTAATCTAGCTCATGAATTGCTAATCTAGCTCATGAACTGCTAATCTAGCTCATGGATTGCTAATCTAGCTCATGAACTGCTAATCTAGCTCATGAACTGCTAATCTAGCTCATGAACTGCTAATCTAGCTCATGAACTGCTAATCTAGCTCATGAACTGCTAATCTAGCTCATGAACTGCTAATCTAGCTCATGGATTGCTAATCTAGCTCATGAACTGCTAATCTAGCTCATGAACTGCTAATCTAGCTCATGATTTGCTAATCTAGCTCATGGATTGCTAATCTAGCTCATGAATTGCTAATCTAGCTCATGGATTGCTAATCTAGCTCATGAACTGCTAATCTAGCTCATGAACTGCTAATCTAGCTCATGAACTGCTAATCTAGCTCATGAACTGCTAATCTAGCTCATGAACTGCTAATCTAGCTCATGAACTGCTAATTACTGTCTAGCTAATCGATTGTCCATAACCGACGCCGCCCATTCCAGGTGCAGTCGCGGTCCCTGGATCCGGCCGCCTTCCACACCCAGCAGGACCTGAGCGGCCGGCCGGCGGACGCCGAGCAGCACCGGCTGACGCAGCTGCGGCCCGTCGCCTTCGACCCGGAAGACGCCGTGAGCCGTCTCATCGACGAGTCCTTCCTGTCTGACGGGCCGCCGCCGCCGCCTCCGCAGCCTGCGCAGCCTTCGGCGCCGTGGAATCAGCACACAGCCAATGGCGGTGCGGGGACCAGCAGACTCATCTGAGATTGCTTTGCCAGGTCTTGCTGCATCCGCACTGTCCAGCTCTCCTTCATCAAGTGTTATTGTTTCTAATTTTAGTTGCTTGTCTTGTCAGCTTCATTGGCTGGCTGTTGGAACTAATTGGGCCATAGACTTGGCTAGGGGTGTTGGGCCATAGACTTGGCTAAAGCTTGGGCCATAGACTTGGCTAGGTTGTTGGGCAATAGACTTGGCTATGTTTTTGGGCCATAGACTTGGCTAGGTTGTTGGGCCATAGACTTGGCTAGGACATTGGGCCATAGACTTGGCTATGTTGTTGGGCCATAGACTTGGCTAGGTTGTTACGCCATAGACTTGGCTAGGGTGAGCGGCCATAGACTTGGCTAGGACTTTGGGCCTTAGACTTAACTAGGGCATTGTGCCATAGACTTAACTAGGGCATTGGGCCATAGACTTAACTAGAGAATTGGGCCATAGACTTAGCTAGAGAATTGGGCCATAGACTTAGCTAGGGTGTTGGGCCATAGACTTGGCTACGGCATTGGGCCATAGACTTGGCTAAGTTGTTAGGCCATAGACTTGGCTTGGATGTTAGGCCATAAACTTGGCTTGGATGTTGGGCCATAGACAAAACAGGTTCCAAAATCATCAGTGTCAAATCTGTCCACCACACTCGAGTCTCCCAAGACCCAGGCTAGCAGCCAGCCAATATAACAAGATTGTAGCAACTGCAATTTACCACCAACCTTCCGGCTGACTGAATTCTCCAGAATTTTTGCTTTCTACAAATACTCTGAATTTATTGATTTGCCTGTGCCACCATTCCCTCTGACCAGCTGCACAGTGAGCAATCTGAGAGTCGGCTGGATTCAACAATTTCATCTCAGTAGGCACTGTGCGGCTGGTCCGAGGCCAAGCGTTTTCCTAGAGTGACTCACTGCTCCATTTATTGTTTTAAATTTTGCCATTTGCCGTTTTTTGCAATTCTAACAAATCCAGTAGAAGCACTGCAATGCAGCAGCACATGCTCTTCTGTGTGCGGCTGCCGGCTTGCCTGCTGAAAGTTTGCGTCATTTCAGCTTTGGGGCGGCCACAGCTGCTATTTCATCTGGTGCAATGTCTGTCTGTCTGTCTGTCTGTCTGTCTGTCTGTCTGTCTGTCTGTCTGTCTGTCTGTCTGTCTGTCTTTCTGTCTGTCTGTCTGTCTGTCTGTCTGTCTGTCTGTCTGTCTGTCTGTCTGTCTTAGTGTCTGTCTGTCTGTCTGTCTGTCTGTCTGTCTGTCTGTCTGTCTGTCTGTCTGTCTGTCTGTCTGTCTGTCTGTCTGTCTGTCTTAGTGTCTGTCTGTCTGTCTGTCTTTCTGTCTGTCTGTCTGTCTGTCTGTCTGTCTGTCTGTCTGTCTGTCTGTCTGTCTGTCTGTCTGTCTTAGTGTCTGTCTGTCTGTCTGTCTGTCTGTCTGTCTGTCTGTCTGTCTGTCTGTCTGTCTGTCTGTCTGTCTGTCTGTCTGTCTGTCTGTCTGTCTGTCTGTCTGTCTGTCTGGCTGTCTGGCTGTCTGTCTGTCTGTCTGTCTGTCTGTCTGTCTGTCTTAGTGTCTGTCTGTCTGTCTGTCTTTCTGTCTGTCTGTCTGTCTGTCTGTCTTTCTGTCTGTCTGTCTGTCTGTCTGTCTTTCTGTCTGTCTTAGTGTCTGCCTGCCTGTCTGTCTGTCTGTCTGTCTGTCTGTCTGTCTGTCTTTCTGTCTGTCTTAGTGTCTGTCTGTCTGTCTGTCTTAGTGTCTGTCTGTCTGTCTGTCTGTCTGTCTGTCTGTCTGTCTGTCTGTCTGTCTGTCTGTCTGTCTGTCTGTCTGTCTGTCTGTCTGTCTGTCTGTCTGTCTGTCTGTCTGTCTGTCTGTCTTAGTGTCTGCCTGTCTGTCTGTCTGTCTGTCTGTCTGTCTGTCTTAGTGTCTGCCTGTCTGTCTGTCTGTCTTAGTGTCTGTCTGTCTGTCTGTCTGTCTGTCTGTCTGTCTGTCTCTGTGTCTGTCTGTCTCTGTGTCTGTCTGTCTATGTCAGTATCCCAGTTCCCAAAGGAGGCTGAGGTTCAAAGCAAAGCAAATCCTATTTTATTCGTCATGCAGTCTGTCAATATTTTCGCCAATTTGCCCAGCTCCACAGCTCTAGCGCAGCGCATTCCGATGCCGTCTTTGCCAGGCCCGGCTGCGGGCGCCTCATCTTGCAAATGAATATTTATTTTTGCACTTTTGGATTTAATTCATACATTCCAATACAGTTTCTTCCTGTGGATGGCTGTGATTTGAATTTTCGCTTCTGAACAAAATCAGCTGAAGCAACGTGAATTTCGTTTTGGAATTTTTCATTTCAAAATTTCAATTTCCGTTTAAGTTTTGGTCTGTTTCCCACACTGAATCGCACTGAATAGCGAGTGTCAGACCTGCACAGGTGCACTGAGAGTCACTGGCACAGGCACTGAATAGCGAGTGTCAGACCTGCACAGGTGCACTGAGAGTCACTGGCACAGGCACTGAATAAGAGTGTCACACCTGCACTCCTGCACTGAGAGTCACTGGCACAGGCACTGAACAGCGAGTGTCACACCTGCACAGGTGCACTGAGAGTCACTGGCACAGGCACTGAATAAGAGTGTCACACCTGCACAGGTGCACTGAGACTGAGAGTCACTGGCACAGGCACTGAATAAGAGTGTCACACCTGCACAGGTGCACTGAGAGTCACTGGCACAGGCACTGAATAAGAGTGTCACACACGAGACTCAGGACTGCTCCAGTTCTCCGAGGTGACCCAGTTAGACCTGAGTCCGGTTATCACTAGGCGAGTGGTTCGCTTCGGTTGTCGGTTGTGTGGGCAGTCGGTCAGACCTGAGGACGCCACTCTGCGCGCTTATCTCTGATGGCGCGGGTGAATGGAAACTGATAGCCCGCTGTGCTCTGCCTGCTGTGTCAGTCTGCACTATCTGCCGATCTGCCTAATGCTGACAATATCTAAAATGTGAATTAAACTGGTTGCCATGGAAACCAGTGTACGAGGCAGCATTATCTAATCTGCAGCACTTCTGCCCTAAATACAGTCGCGAGCTGCAGGCCGCAGCTCGAATCCGAACTCCAAGACGCAGCTCGAGTTTAACATGTCCAAGATGGCCGCCTTCAACCTGCTGGCAGCTGCGGCTCTCCTGTGCTGTATTGGCTGCTGCACTGCTCAGCACGGCAGTGAGTAGCTTATTGCTGTGCTCAGCACGGTAGTTGATTAGTTTATTGCTGTGCTCAGCACGACAATGAGTAGCTTATTGCTGTGCTCAGCACGGTAGTTGAGTAGATTGTTGCTGTGCTCAGCACGAAAGTGAGTAGCTTATTGCTGTGCTCAGCACGGTAGTTGAGTAGATTGTTGCTGTGCTCAGCACGAAAGTGAGTAGCTTATTGCTGTGCTCAGCACAGTAGTTGAGTAGCTTGTTGCTGTGCTCAGCACGACAGTGAGTAGCTTATTGCTGTGCTCAGCACGGTAGTTGAGTAGCTTTTGCTGTGCTCAGCATATTAGTTGAATAGTTTATTGCTGTGCTCAGCACGGCAGTGGGTAGTTTATTGCTGTGCTCAGCACGGCACTTGAGTAGCTTATTTCTGTGCTCAGCACGCGTAGTTGAGTAGCTTGCTGCGACTCTACCCGCCCCCACGCAGGGCCGAACGAGAAGTACACCTACATCGGCTGCTACGGCGACACAACCCGGCGCGACCTGAGCAGCTACGTGGCGCACAGCCGCATGTCGGTGGAGTTCTGCTACCGGCAGTGCGACCGCCTACGCTACCGCTACTTCGGACTGCAGAACGGCCGCCTCTGCTTCTGCGGCAACACCTACGGCCTGTATGGGCGCAAGAGCGAGCGCGAGTGCAACCGGCGCTGCAACGGCAACCGGGACGAGTTCTGCGGCGGCCGGATGCGCAACTGCATCTACGAGATCCACCGGGTCAGCGCAGGGCGTATTTGAGGGAGACCGGGCTGTTTTAGCACCAGGGGCTTTAGCACCAGGGGCACCAGCACCAGGGGCGCCAGCACCAGGGGCGCCAGCACCAGGGGCGCCAGCACCAGGGGCGCCAGCACCAGGGGCGCCAGCACCAGGGCGCCAGCACCAGGCGCCAGCACCAGGGGCGCCAGCACCAGGGGCGCCAGCACCAGGGGCGCCAGCACCAGGGGCGCCAGCACCAGGGGCGCCAGCACCAGGGGCGCCAGCACCAGGGGCGCCAGCACCAGGGGCGCCAGCACCAGGGGCGCCAGCACCAGGGGCGCCAGCACCAGGGGCGCCAGCACCAGGGGCGCCAGCACCAGGGGCGCCAGCACCAGGGCGCCAGCACCAGGGGCGCCAGCACCAGGGGCGCCAGCCCTTCCTCTGGCAAGGCGCAATGCTGCAAGAGATTTGTTCAGTAAATCTCGGGTCTCCGCCCTCGCATAAGATAGAGAGCCAGTTTCAGCAGAACTTTGCTAACTTTGGTTCAAAACCTACAAGGTCACAGCCAAGATCTAGGACCCCCACCCTCTGCATTGCAGGAGCAGTGCGAGTGCGACCGCAAGCCGAACGCCTGAGACCCAAACTACAGATGGGTGCACCGGCCAATCAGCTTGCGAGACATCTGAAGCTGCTGTAGTCTCATCACCGATTGAAAATTTATGAACGACCATTGTACTAAAATTGAGCTAGCTCGTATCTACGGCGGACTAACAAATCTATTATTATCTTTATGATTACATGCCAATTTAGGTTTTTTCCACAACAAATAAAATTTTGCCTTGTATTGAAATAAACCTTTATTATTCACAGCCTTCGCTTCCACACTAAATAATAAAATTTAAAGCATATGTAACATTAAGCTGACCTAATTGTAAGATTTACAGGAATCACACTCCAGATCTTCGGAGTTCGCTCTGAGTTCACTCCAGATCATCTAAGTTTACACCAGATCCTCTGAGTTCACTCCAGATACCCTCAGTTCACTCCAGATCCTCTGAGTTCACACCAGATCCTCTGAGTTCACTCCAGATCCTCTGAGTTCACTCCAGATCCTCTCAATTCACTCCAGATCCCCTCAGTTCACTCCAGATCCTCTGAGTTCACTACAGATCCTCTGAGTTCACTCCAGATCCTCTGAGTTCACTCCAGATCCCCTCAGTTCACTCCAGATCCTCTGAGTTCACTACAGATCCTCTGAGTTCACTCCAGATACTCTCAGTTCACTACAGATCCTCTGAGTTCACTCCAGATCCTCTAAGTTCACTCCAGATCCTCTGAGTTCACTCCAGATCCTCTCAGTTCACTACAGATCCTCTGAGTTCACTCCAGATCCTCTCAGTTCACTCCAGATCCTCTGAGTTCACACCAGATCCTCTCAGTTCACTCCTGATCCTCTGAGTTCACTCCAGATCCTCTCAGTTCACTCAGATACTCTCAGTTCACTCCTGATCCTCAGTTCACTCGGGACCCTTCAAGTTCACTCCTGATCCTCAGTTCATTTGGGACCCTTCAAGTTCACTCCGATCCCCCGAGTTCACCTTCACTCCGGGTTAAAGGTCCCCAAGTATAAATCACGGAAGTCACGGAAGAACGGAGGCTGCTAATTTGCCTAAGCGAGGACAGCCAGTTGGTTTCCAATCCAAAATCTGGCGAATTTAGCGGTCCTCGGCTGGCTCCGAAGTGTTATCACAAAATGTGGCAGAAACACTTGCCCTGCCAAAGCCAGAGGCACAGGCCAGCTGATAAAGGGCCGCATGAAAAGCAGATAAACTGACGCGAGATCTGCAGCACAGATTGACCCGCAGCAGCAAACCCTGCAGCAAAGGAGAGCCACAGCTGTGCCAAAACCACTGCGGGCCTCTCGCTTCATTCGGCTCCATGGAGGCGGACCAGGCGGACAC
Source organism: Macrostomum lignano (assembly GCA_002269645.1). Taxonomy (NCBI): domain Eukaryota; kingdom Metazoa; phylum Platyhelminthes; family Macrostomidae; genus Macrostomum; species Macrostomum lignano. The sequence goes on from NIVC01002747.1 coordinate 39,273, forward strand.
CATCCCGGTGCGGCGCGACACCGCCGTGCTCGCCGGCAACTTCGGGGTGGGCAAAACCAGCCTGTTCCACCGGCTCACCGGCACTGCGCCCGGGACTAACAGGGGCTCCGCAGTGCTGCGGCTGCAGAATGGAACCAGAGTGAGCTGGCTGGGAGTGCTGAGTGAGCTGTAGGTTCGCGGGGGTGAGCTGTAGGTTCGCGGGATGAGCTGTAGGTTCGCGGGGGTGAGCTGTAGGTTCGCGGGGTGAGCTGTAGGTTCGCGGGGGTGAGCTGTAGGTTCGCGGGGGTGAGCTGTAGGTTCGCAGGGGTGAGCTGTAGGTTCGCGGGGGTGAGCTGTAGGTTCGCGTGGGTGAGCTGGGGGTTGGCCGGGTTGTCATTGTGCGATTCAAACCCGCGATGCCGAACCCCCCCCCCCAGGATCAGAGAATGTGCATGCCTGACGATTAGAGTGTCAGAGCTGCTGTACACCCTGCGTGATCGTTTACATGAGTGCGTGCCTGCGTACATTGTCCTTTTGACCTTTCAAGGGCTGTGAATATTTTTTGACCTCCCAGCACATCCCGGATCCCGCAGATCCAGCTCATGGACACCTGCGACATGGAGCGCTTTGAGAACAAGTCGCTGACTGTCAGCTACTACCGTGACGCCGCCTGCGTGCTGTTGGTTGCCGACGCCTCTGATGCCCGCTCGGTGCAGAGCCTGCAGAACTGGCGGGACAGCGCTGGATTCTACGCCCCACGAGGTGCGTTGGCCAGGTGGGGAGGGCCAGGGCTGCCCAGCATCCGATGGTGCAGGTGGGGGAGGGCCAGGGCTGCCCAGCATCCGATGGTGCAGGTGGGGGAGGGCCAGGGCTGTCCAGCATCCGATGGTGCAGGTGGGGGAGGGCCAGGGCTGTCCAGCATCCGATGGTGCAGGTGGGGGAGGGCCAGGGCTGCCCAGCATCGATGGTGCAGGTGGGGGAGGGCCAGGGCTGCCCAGCATCCGATGGTGCAGGTGGGGGAGGGCCAGGGCTGCCCAGCATCCGATGGTGCAGGTGGGGGAGGGCCAGGGCTGCCCAGCATCCGATGGTGCAGGTGGGGGAGGGCCAGGGCTACCCAGTGCTCAGCAGGGGAAGCCAGTGCTCAGCAGGGGAAGCCAGCTAGTGCTCAGCAGGGGAAGCCAGTGCTCAGCAGGGGAAGCCAGCTAGTGCTCAGCAGGGGAAGCCAGTGCTCAGCAGGGAAAGCCAGTGCTCAGCAGGGGAAGCCAGTGCTCAGCAGGGGAAGCCAGTGCTCAGCAGGGGAAACCAAGTGCTCCCAATGCCGGAACCCTCTTATGTGCCCGCAGCCCAGATGATCCTGGTGTTCAACAAGGGAGACTCACCAGACGCTGACGGGATTCTGCTGAGCTCCATTGAGTCCTACCAGCAGCGGCTGGGGTGCTGCTACAGTGTGGTGACCTCGACTAAGACGGGTGAGCATTAAATCCCCGACCCACTGCAGCACTCGATCCCCGACCCACTGCAGCACTCGATCCCCGACCACTGCAGCACTCGATCCCCGACCCACTGCAGCACTCGATCCCCGACCCACTGCAGCACTCGATCCCCGACCCACTGCAACACTCGATCCCCGACCCACTGCAGCACTCGATCCCCGACCCACTGCAGCACTCGATCCCTGACCCACTGCAGCACTCGATCCCCGACCCACTGCAGCACTCGATCCCCGACCCACTGCAGCACTCGATCCCCGACCCACTGCAGCACTCGATCCCCGACCCACTGCAGCACTCGATCCCCGACCCACTGCAGCACTCGATCCCCGACCCACCGCGGCACTCGATCCCCGACCCACTGCAGCACTCGATCCCTGACCCACCCCCCCCCCTCAGGTCAGGGCATTGACCTCCTCCGAGACCGCATCGGAGCGGCCTGTCGGCAGTTCCGGCGGAACACGCTGCAGCTTCCAGACCAGCACCGCAGCTTCCAGCTTCAACGCGAGCCGTCGCGGCAGAGCTCAACGGCGGCCACTGACGACGCACCGCAGAAGTCCCGCTGCGGCTGCTGACCGGCCGAGCCGACGCGACGGAGGGAATCTCAAGTGGAGGCGCTCGCTGAGGAGTGCGGCTGGCGCCAGGATTCCAAGAAACTGAGAACTAAGAGCAGAAAAATTCATGCATAATAGAGCGATTGATTACATAGACATGACTCTTGTATTTTCTAACTCTCTGTACTCGTGCTTTTCTTAATAAATTGCGCAAAATTTGAGTTATCAAATCATCAAATTGGAATATTTGTGGCAGCTCCGCTCACAGGTAGATTATCAGCACCGCTACTCCCAGGTAGATTATCAGCTCCGCTAATCCCAGGTAGATTATCAGCTCCGCTAATCCCAGGTAGATTATCAGCTCCGCTAATCCCAGGTAGATTATCAGCACCGCTACTCCCAGGTAGATTATCAGCTCCGCTAATCCCAGGTAGATTATCAGCTCCGCTAATCCCAGGTAGATTATCAGCTCCGCTAATCCAGGTAGATTATCAGCTCCGCTACTCCCAGGTAGATTATCAGCTCCGCTAATCCCAGGTAGATTATCAGCTCCTCTAATTCCAGGTATGTAGATTATCAGCTCCGCTAATCCCAGGTAGATTATCAGCTCCGCTAATTCCAGGTATGTAGATTATCAGCTCCGCTAATTCCAGGTAGATTATCAGCTCCGCTAATCCCAGGTAGATTATCAGCTCCGCTAATCCGAGGTAGATTATCAGCTCCGCTAATTCCAGGTAGATTATCAGCTCCGCTAATCCGAGGTAGATTATCAGCTCCGCTCACAGGTAGATATTAGCACCGCTACTCCCAGGTAGATTATCAGCTCCGCAAATCCCAGGTAGATTATCAGCTTGCTAATCCCAGGTAGATTATCAGATCCGCTAATCCAGGTAGATTATCAGCTCCGCTAATCCCAGGTAGGATTTCTGCTTGCTAATCCCAGGCAGATTATCAGCTCCGCTAATTCCAGGTATGTAGATTATCAGCTGTGCTCATCCCAGGTAGATTATTATATAGCTCCGCTAATCCCATGTAGATTATCAGCTCCGCTAATCCCCCAGTAGATTATCAAAGACGAAACAAACGGAGGAAAATCATCAGAGTTTTCCAGTTATTAATAACATTTGAAACGCCAGCAGCAGTTCGAGTATTGCTAGATCGCCACCAACAGCCAGTCACGCCTGCGGCAGGCTGTCAGGCCTCGTCAGCGAGCACCTGGAACGGGTCGGTGCACTCGCAGATGGCAAAGTTCACTTCGGTGCCGTCCCAGTCTTGGTCGGCCACCACGGTGAAGTTGTGCCACATCGTCACGAGGCCAGACTGCAGCACCGAGTCCGTGATGGCCTCCCCGCACGGCTGCCACAGCCACCGCAGCTGCCCTTCCTGGAAGCCGAAGTAGCCGCTCAGGTAGGCCGCCTTCACCTGGCCTTGCTGCAGCAGCGACTTCAGGTAGGTCGCCTCCTCCACAGTGTCCGCGTCCGCGAACTTCACCATGCCGTCCGGGTGGCGGCAGCGGTGCAGGCCGGCCAGCCAGCCGTCCGGCTGACCCGCCACGGATACCAGCCGGAAGCGAGCGGTGCCCTGCTGGTAGCTCTGGAAGCTGATGGGGCACAGCGGCGACTGCCGGCTCATGTCCGCCGCGGCCTCCAGCGCAGCCAGATGACCTCGTTGGACAGGCAGTCGGTGTCGATGAGCTCCTCCGAGCAGCTGTCGAAGGTGAAGAATTTGCAAACGACGCGAGCGGCGGCAGCTGGCCCAGACGGAAGCCGCGGCAGTCGGGGCGGTGCCAGCAGGCGCGGGCGCAGGCCTCCTTGGCGCCCAGCTCCAGGTACGGCCCGGCAGCCGGCTCCGTGCGGATGAACCTCTCCGGCAGGCAGAACACCGACTGCGCCTTCACGAAGCCGCTCTCGGACAGCACTGGGGGTAGGGATTCACTGAGATGAGCTTGGATTCACACAGCTGCTGCAGTGACCGGCATCAGTTACACCTGTTGCTGTGACAGGCCTCAGTCACACACAGCTGCTGCTGTGACAGGCATCAGTCGGGCTTCTTCAAGTTTATGTTGATAAAATACTTCCGATTTTTCGATTTTTTCTGAAACTTGCTTTGGAGACTTATGGCCCACCCAAAATTACAAAAATGCAAAAAAAGTGTAGAAAGTTACCTGTACGGTTGATGCAATCACGATTTATTCGATTCCCTATTCTCTTAATGAGGTTCGGTGAGAAAAAGTTTCTACGAATACATTTTTGAAAGTGTATCCACTAGACTTTTAATCTAATAGCACATGTGCTAGAACTTAATTAGGCCAATTAAAGATGAATATTAATATCTACAAATTAAAATGCAATTGTCTTTTACGTTCGCTGATAATAGTTTTTCAATTTAGTTATAATGCATAGACAGTGCCACGTTACTGTTCGCTATTTTTTAAAAACTGCCACGTCACGACCCGCTCGATCTTTGCACTAGCACTTTCACTGCACCCAGCCAAAGCAACGTTCGCAACTTTAAAGCATTTCGCACCTCAAAACCAATTACTGTACAAGGCTAGATTACTAATTCTATTGTATTAAGGCAGTAACAGCACTTGATTTTGGTAAGCAAACTCATTTAGATAAAGTTTTAGAATTCAACCAACTTCTGACATAATTATGTTGACTCTTTGGTGGATTCTCTCTTTTCTCGTGTCGTGGAGTTACAACCTCTCCCCCCTATTAGAATTGGAATTTGTCAGCACAATCTTGAATAGGTCTCCATGCCTCTATTCAAGTTTATGTTGATAAAATCAACCCTATGAAGAATCTCCCCACCCTAAAACCCCCCATTCCCCATGCCCCGGTGGTTGGTTTTAAGCTACATATAATTGGGTTAAAGCTACCTAAAAATGAAGCTCAAATTTGAAATCAGCACCATCAAAACCCCTATCTATAGAGACAAAATTATGATCCTATCAAAATTGAAACTATTTTATCAACATAAACTTGAAGAAGTCCCATCAGTCACACAGCTACTTCTGTGACAAGACATCAGTCACACACAGCTGCTGGAGTGACGGGCATCAGTCACACAGCTGCTGCTGTGACAGGCATCAGTCACACAGCTACTTCTGTGACAGGCATCAGTCACACACAACTGCTGCTGTGACAGGCATCAGTCACACACAGCTGCTGGAGTGACGGGCATCAGTCACACACAACTGCTGCTGTGACAGGCATCAGTCACACACAACTGCTGCTGTGACAGGCATCAGTCACACACAACTGCTGCTGTGACAGGCATCAGTCACACACAACTGCTGCTGTGACAGGCATCAGTCACACTACATGTACAGCGGTATACCTCCAACCCAATAGTCCCATTCGTCTTACACAGCGACTCAAACTGGAGATTCGGCGGCTGGTTGAGCACATCAGCACAGCAACAGGACAGGACGATGAAGGCCGCGGTCAGGAGCCTGGACTGCATCGTGTCCGATAAAAGCGATTATGAGTTTGAATTGGCAAATCTGTTTCTTAACGAAAATCCACACACAAAATGCACTGACTGCGAATAAGACAACAGTTAAATAACAATTTAATCCTTACCGCAACTACGCTCGTACTCGTTGCAGGCCCTTCGGGTGGTTTGGCCACAGACTATAAAATAAACAGTCGCGGTGAGAAAGAATTTTGCAATTTTCGCTACAGTCTCAGGTTATTCTGTCATTCTAGTTTAAAGTACATCTCTAGAGCACTAGCAAATGTCTACAGAGTTTAAAGTACATCTCTAGAGCACTAGCAACTGACTGCAGAGTTTATAGTACATCTCTAGAGCCCTAGCAACTGTCTGCAGCGCTTAAAGTACATCTCTAGAGCACTAGCAACTGTCTGCAGCGCTTAAAGTACATCTCTAGAGCCCTAGCAACTGTCTGCAGCGCTTAAAGTACATCTCTAGAGCACTAGCAACTGTCTGCAGAGTTTAAAGTACACCTCTAGAGCACTAGCAACTGACTGCAGCGCTTAAAGTACATCTCTAGAGCACTAGCAACTGTCTGCAGAGTTTATAGTACATCTCTAGAGCACTAGCAACTGTCTGCAGAGTTTATAGTACATCTCTAGAGCACTAGCAACTGTCTGCAGAGTTTATAGTACATCTCTAGAGCACTAGCAACTGCCTGCAGAGTTTATAGTACATCTCTAGAGCACTAGCAACTGTCTGCAGAGTTTATAGTACATCTCTAGAGCACTAGCAACTGCCTGCAGAGTTTATAGTACATCTCTAGAGCACTAGCAACTGTCTGCAGAGTTTATAGTACATCTCTAGAGCACTAGCAACTGTCTGCAGAGTTTATAGTACATCTCTAGAGCACTAGCAACTGTCTGCAGAGTTTATAGTACATCTCTAGAGCACTAGCAACTGTCTGCAGAGTTTAAAGTACATCTCTAGAGCACTAGCAACTGTCTGCAGAGTTTAAAGTACATCTCTAGAGAACTAGCAACTTTCTGCAGAGTTTAAAGTACATCTCTAGAGCACTAGCAACTGTCTGCAGAGTTTATAGTACATCTCTAGAGCACTAGCAACTGTCTGCAGAGTTTATAGTACATCTCTAGAGCACTAGCAACTGTCTGCAGAGTTTAAAGTACATCTCTAGAGCACTAGCAACTGTCTGCAGAGTTTAAAGTACATCTCTAGAGAACTAGCAACTGTCTGCAGAGTTTAGAGTGCAAAAAGGAACCAGAACGCAAAAAATAGCCACCGTGAAACTGTTGATTAGACAGCATGCGTTTTTTCAGACAAACTGACAGTCCAGTCAGCTGAAAGCAGATTCTGCAACATCATTGCTTTTTATTGCTTGTGATGTCGCTATTAGAAGCAGAGAATCTGAGAATCGAATACGCAGTTAGAGATGGGGTTGCAAAGCTTCAGACAGAATCAAAGCAGCTGCAGGGAGGGCCAAAATTTGCGATGTCGGAGAAAACGAAGCCACTTCGCGATACGACAGAAACCGCGTAGAAAAAGAAAATCGACAAGCAAAAGCAAAATAGCCGGCCGCGAGCGAGACAGCAGACTGTGTGGCACTTTGGGTGTGGAAACAATAATTGTGAAGTAAGTTTTGGCTAGGCAAAATCACGCACGGGCACAATGTACACAAATGTACGCTGCGGGCAAATTAAATAACACTAATTTTTATCGATCAGTCAGAGGGAAATGAAAAGAGGAAAAACAGAGCAGAAATTACAAGGGAAACATGTAAGCCTACTGGGAACTGCAATCAAAACTGCATGACATGATTCAACAGCCAACTAGCAGCCGCTGGGAGCAACGCAGCGCATTTGCTGACAAACTACTAAAAGTAGTGCATGATGATTGACATTGCCGAGCTTTCCGAGGGATCACAGCTCGCTGGAGTCGTGCGAGCCGCTCTGGGCGCTGCTGGCCGCCGCTCCGGCGGGCGACTCGTTCGGCTTGACGAAGATGCCCTCGGCCACCGTCCAGTGGCTGCCGGGCCGCGGCGAGACAACGGCGCTGACCTCCGCCTGGCCGGCGATGGGGCGGCCGAAGCGCTGGCCGGCCACGTGCAGGTACTGCTCCGTGACCGCGTGCCGCAGGCGCACTCGGCCGTCCCGGCGCCACAGGCCGCCGTCGGCAGAGTCGCCGCTGTCGCACAGCAGCTTCCAGTCGTCGCCGAGGTCGCCTTCGCCGTTTTCACCGTAGGCGGAGACCTGAAATGCATGCGGGTGGGAGAGGTGGGGGATGCTCAGTGCCTGATCTGATAAATGAGGGTGATGACAGCAGTTAGATGAGGGTGCTGACAGCAGTTAGATGAGGGTGCTGACAGCAGTTAGATGAGGGTGCTGACAGCAGTTAGATGAGGGTGCTGACAGCAGTTAGATGAGGGTGCTGACAGCAGTTAGATGAGGGTGCTGACAGCAGTTAGATGATGGTGCTGACAGTTAGTTAGATGAGGGTGCTGACAGCAGTTAGATGAGGGTGCTGACAGCAGTTAGATGAGGGTGCTGACAGCAGTTAGATGAAGGTGCTGACAGCAGTTAGATGAAGGTGCTGACAGCAGTTAGATGAGGGTGCTGACAGCAGGCAGTCGCTCACCTCCTGCAGGTTGGTGATAGGCGAGCTGTACACGTGGCTATGCAGGTTGCGGCCGGTGGCCACGTGGGTGAGGCGCAGGGTACTGCCGCACTTGACGGGGTAGCCGCGGGTGCAGTCAACCCCGGTGCGGGCGCGGACCCTCCAGTAGGAGTTGCTGTCCCCGCTGGACTCCACGCCAGTCACAGACTGCTGGCCGGAGCCAGAGCCGTACTTCACTTCGTGCGAGTGCAGCCGGACGCTGTGGTCCATGTTGAGCAGCTTCACCACAGAGCCGCAGGTGACAAAGTCGTACAGGGAGCCTGGCAGTCAGGTTGAGGTGGAGTATCATTTTAAAGGACGTTATGTACTTTAAATATGTGCTTAACTTTAGGCATTACATGGTCTGCTGGCTATAGGATAATCTTTCTGTTTGGCTCCACAGCCCCAGTTATAGCATTGTTCAACTTTTGACTCCTACTTAATGTGTGAATCTACTATAAATATATTGAAATCTGCTGTTGTGGCTAGTATGATAAATTATAGAGTACTCATATCTGCTTTCAGTTTCAACACAATAAGTTACTTGCAGTAGTTTTTTGTATCAAAGTTTTTTTATACAAAATAAATATGATAGTCTTAATATAAGAGAATTAATTCTATAATATTGTGACCCTATTATCTATTCTTTTGTCCTATATATATGTACTACTGTAGCTAACCTGGCAGTGTAAATTGTGGTATACCAAGTGAAATTTGCTGTTTTTGGGTAGGTTGCAAAACTAAATTGCATTTTAATCCTAGTCAAACTAAGTTGTATGGTTAGTGTTATTTCAAATATTTTACATAAATATGAGGGTTATTCAGAAAGTCTATGATCAAACATATTTAACAGATTAACAGATTGAACAAATATAATGCAAGTCTTCCTCCTCTTCATTGTAGGCATCCGTGAGACTTATACACTTGTGTTACTTCTCAGGCAACTTTTCGATGCCAGCAACATAGAAATCAGTAGGTGACCCCTTGACCCATTGGTTGATAGTCAATGACAGGCTCTATAGAGAATATTTAGATCTAAAATACTTGAAAGCCTATTTAAAATTGTTTTAATTTTTGGTTTTAGCAAGTAAATATAAATACCATTTGTTTAATTGAAAAAAAGCAAGAATCAATAAATAATACTATGTATATATGCACAATCCCCTTGATTTACACTGGCAATGCAACTTACCTGTGAAAGAAACACTAAAGTGAAAATTAACAAACTTTTAAGAAAACAGTAAGAGTATTTATGACTGTCTTAATAAGGCTAAATGTCTAATCATTTAATTTGTACCATATCTGTATTCTTTTGGTATATATTTTTGCAACTTACCCCTGGTCTACCATAATTTACAATAGCCAAATTGGCCAAGTTGGCAAGCAGTTGTACATATATAATACTATGAGTCTATGAAAAAAGTAACCAAAACTGTTATATTGCGAAGGGTTGCTCACTTAACAACAATTAAGTAGAGAAATCGACCGATTGTGGTTGAATTATCATTTTTTTAAATTAGCAACTGGCATGGGGAAAATGAAGTTGCCAAATTGGCCTATGATACCAAAAATCCAGTTGCCAATGAGAATTTCAAGGGGCCAAAAAATCCCATATAGCCTAACAACCCAGTCTAAAATTATTTGAATATTTTATAAAAGGGTTACTTCAGCAGTGAATCTTGAATTCACCACTTAAAGAATTATAAATTGGAATATTTATTAAATAAACACTACAATAGTATTGGATAGACTCTTAAATTAACAAGCCTATATTTTTTTAGCCTTTAAAAATGCAAAGTAAAAAAGTATCTTTTTATTAATTTAAAGCCATAAAGCATTTGAAGTCAATAAAATACATTAAATATTTTTGTAACATTAAAATAAATAAAAAGCTTGCTATTTAAATTTGACGATTTATGTTAAAATATTACAGTAGGCCTATGGATAAAAATTCTAACTAACTGTTATGGCACGCTGACTTACAATATGCTGATTCAAATTGCAGTAGAGCAGCAGAGAGTAAAATATAGTACAAACACTTTGTATGTTGCATGATCAACAGAACTAAAATAAGTCCACTTTACGCAAATATAACTATCTTTCGAACTAGATGACCGTCAGAGTCGAGGAATTAAATGTATAATATCGGGCGGTTTGTAAACACTTTATGGAAAATTATCGTCTGAATTAGTACGGTTGTGTCAACTCGATTTAACAAACTCATTTAATAAGACTGAGTATCACTTCTCTACGAATTGTATTTTGACTTAACTGTTAGTCAAAATATAACAGTTTGAAAATAAAATACGAAAATGAATAAAAAATGTGGTCTTCTTCCAAACGACAGTTTGTATACTGTCGACGAGTGTTCAGTACACATGTATTTCCGGGAACACAGAAACAGTTAAATAAATGTTAAATGAAAAAATAAATGTTAGCACTTTTTAAGTAATACCCAGCTGCATTGATGCGCTTCCTCATCCTCTCAAACCACATAGAAAAGCCGTTACCCCACTCTGACTGAGGCGATCGATGTCAAACAGGATGCTGCTGGAGAATGCGGCCCCAAGCAGCCAGTTCTGGCGCAAGGACTACTAGAAGTAAATAGAAGTTACAGTAACTTCTAGTGGTCCTTGTTCTGGCGACTCAAATCGAACTCCCTTGAGCAGACGTTTGGCCCGCGGAAAGACAATTAAAAGAAATCACACGGGCCAGGTTAAGGCTGTAAGGTGGATCGGATGCTGAAGCAATTGCTGACAAGGACTTCTAGACTAACAGGACGTAAAACTCAAAGATTGTGCAATTTTTTGGAGGCCACGATTTCCTGGAAAAAATACACTGCGAAGATAGGAAAAAATCTGTTTTTTGTCACAAAATCTGTGATTGTATTTGATCTGGGGCAGTGAAGACTACCATTCTTTTAATTTACCATGCACAACATGTTACTCTCTACTATATTTTCATATAGCTATGTAATGAAGTTTTAATTTTCATATTTTTTTCACTTTATTTCATAAGCCCAAAGTTGCAAACTTACAAGTGGCATTAGGCCTAGCCAAATATCAAATTCAAGAAAAGAAAAGCTATTCAAATTTGTAATATAATAATATTTTAGTCTTTAAAATAAAAATTATAAAAGGACTAATCAATGTTTTTTCTTATAGATACCTAGTAAAAATGGTTAGGGCCTATTTTTGTGATTAAGTCTATTCTTCTTAAATCTTAGTCTTAAATATAGGCTTGGCTTAAAAACTGATAATACAGCTTTCTCAAGCCTAGGTAACCAACCATATGAAACTATGTATTGGTAATCTATATATAATAAAAAAATCATTGTCTAAATTTTAATTACTTATTAGGCTAGATAGTGTAGTGATAGGTCTAGTTCTAGTAGGCCTAGGAATTAGTATAGTTACTAACCTACAATAATAGCTTAAGACTAAGAGTACCTACTTGCAATGTTTTTATACTTTATTTTAAAAAGAACAACACAAAAAGTTTGTCTAATGCCACTTGTGAGTTTGCAACTTTGGCTTATGAAATAAAGTGAAAACAATATGAAAATGAAAACTTCACTACACAGCTATATGAAAATATAATAGAGTAACATGTTGTGCATGTTAAATTAAAAGAATGGTAGTCTTCACTGCCCCAGATCAAATACAATCACAGATTTTGTGACGAAAAACAGATTTTTTCCTATCTTCGCAGTGTATTTTTTCCAGGAAATCGTGGCCTCCAAAAATTGCACGATCTTTGAGTTTTACGTCCTGTTAGTCTAGAAGTCCTTGATTGCTGATCGATCGAGGATCTGTGTGGGTCGGGCATTGTCCTGCTGGTGATAGGATCTCCTCGATGTCGCGTCTCTGGCATCTCTCAGCAGCAGCTTGGCATCACCGAGGAGCACACCACATCACATGCGTACATCATGCATGTACCAGTTGACAAATACTACTGCTTACTGTACACCACCAGCGGAGTACTGCTACTGCATGGACCTCTACGACCTGCAGTGGCAACTGTTGCACTGTTGATCGTGGATCTTTAGTGATCATGCAGTCGCCAACAATGGCGGGGACATGGAGGCCATGCCCCCCCCCCCAGTAAAAGATCTGGGGGACATCAATACTTTTGTCCCCCCCCCCACCCCACCTTGTGACTCCGTTATGGAAATCAATAATTTTGCTGCAGGGTGACAAAACATAGCGCCTGCGGCGCTAAAATGAGTGCCTGCGGTGCTAAAATGAGGCCTGCAGCGCTAAAATGAGGGCCTGCAGCGCCAAAATGAGTGCCCGGGGCGCTAAGTTTAGTGGTGACAACACCGATTCCAAGACTAGAATTCTAGAAGACTAGAAGTCCTTGATCGATTCTTTAAAATGCACAGGTAGGAATTTAGTAATGTACATGTACATTAATTGTTGGCTTTGTCCCACCTCACCATAAAATCCATGGCAACGCCCCTGTCTGCGCTTCAGTCACGTTTGCATCAGTTATCGAGCTTTATGGCCTTCCAGCTCGACTTTCGGTCTTCAAGCGACGCTCGTCCTCGAAGAAATTCAGCAAGCCAGTTAGTGACTTTGAAACGAAATTGTGATGTCTGGGTATGCAGTGAAGCCTCTATGTTTTTTGTGCAAGCTAACAACAGGCACCGTGTTATGTTATTCATCACATATCAACCGAGTGTGTTCACTGCAGTCCGGAAATAGATTGAACACCCCCCGTATAATGACACCTAGCGCAGGTCTTCGATACTTTGATACTCATGGCTAGGAAGCAATCGTCCATCGGAACAATTAAATTGACAAGAGAGGTGACATGCAACGCTAATTTTTTCATGTGCACAGTGCATTGATTAAACATGCGTCTGAATCTTCTACTAAAAATAATATTTATTTTCCACAATTTATTTTCTGGGATTAGCAGAATTTTAGTAATAATCAAAACAGCTTAGAGGTCATTGATACGAGCGTAGAAAAGCATGATTTGATTACAAAACCGCGGCAAGCGCAATTAAAGCAGGAATTTTGTACGATAAAATATTAACACCCGACAGAATTTGAGTTTGTCCAGCCTTGACAGTGGATACAGTGACCTCAGCATATTCTATGACTAGCATCTATTGAGAATGAAAGATTAGCACACTGTGAAGGCTCTGCAATAAGCAAAGAATTAGCACAGGTGAAGCAGAGGAATGGCCTTATAAATTAGCGCCAGTTGATTGAAGGCAGTCTGGCCGTCTTCAAGAGAACTCATGGTCCAATCCGAGCCACTGAGGCAGCGTTCTCAGGACTCCAGCAGCTCAGCTGAAGTCCGACTCGTCCGACTCATCATCGCCCCCGCGGCCGGCGATGATGATGGCGGAGCCTGCGCTGCCGGAGTCGGCCGCCGACTCGCCCGGGGCTGCCGCGGCTGCCAGCAGCTGCCGCTGGCTGTTGGCGCTTTCCGTCGACGAGCAGCACGAGCTCGAGCCCCGATCCGCGTCGCCGTCAACCAGCAGCAGCCCGGCGGCGGTGGTGGCGGCGGCGCTACGGTCCAGTTCGGCCATGGGGAAGGCGATGACCGCCGAGTCTCCGGGGCCCGCGGTTGCCGCGTCGGCGGCTGCGGCGGACGGCTCATCCGACTCGGAGTCCGCCCAGCAGTGCCGGTCGTCGACCTCGCCGCTGCTGTTGCTGCTGCCGCTGTCCCGCCGAGCGGCCGGCAGCTGCGGCGGCTGGGCGGCCTGCTTGTCTGGCGAGGCCCAGGCCTGCTGAGCGGTCGCAGGCCGCCGCGCCGACGCCGCCTGCGCACCGGAGGTCGACGACGACGACGCCCCGGCGGAAACCGAGGCCGAGGACTCCGGCTGGCGCTGGGCGGTCACGAATTCCAGTATGGGCACCGCGGCCTGGTCGGCGCCGCCGCCGGCCTGCACCGTCAGCTGCAGCAGCGCGCGGAACGGCGCTCGGCAGATCGGCAGCAGCTGGCCTGGTACCTGGGGGGGGGGGGCAGAGACCTTCGCTTGCGGACTCCCCCTGGGAACAGTGCACCCAGTCTACTCCCCTCTGCATGCATACCCAAACCTACTGCACTTTGCAGAGTCTACCCTAATCTACTCAACTCCACACAGCCTACCTTAACCTACTCCACTCTGCACACAGCCTACCCAAACCTACTCCACACTGCACACAGCCTACCCAAACCTACTCCACACTGCACACAGCCTACCCTAACCTACTCCACTCTGCACACAGCCTACCCTAACCTACTCCACTCTACACACAGCCTACCCTAACCTACTCCACACTGCACACAGCCTACCCAAACCTACTCCACTCTGCACACAGCCTACCCTAACCTACTCCACTCTACACACAGCCTACCCTAACCTACTCCACTCTGCACACAGCCTACCCTAACCTACTCCACTCTACACACAGCCTACCCTAACCTACTCCACACTGCACACAGCCTACCCAAACCTACTCCACTCTGCACACAGCCTACCCTAACCTACTCCACTCTACACACAGCCTACCCTAACCTACTCCACACTGCACACAGCCTACCTTAACCTACTCCACTCTGCACACAGCCTACCCAAACCTACTCCACTCTGCACACAGCCTACCCTAACCTACTCCACTCTGCACACAGCCTACCCAAACCTACTCCACACTGCACACAGCCTACCCAAACCTACTCCACACTGCACACAGCCTACCCAAACCTACTCCACACTGCACACAGCCTACCCAAACCTACTCCACACTGCACACAGCCTACCCAAACCTACTCCACACTGCACACAGCCTACCCAAACCTACTCCACACTGCACACAGCCTACCCAAACCTACTCCACACTGCACACAGCCTACCCAAACCTACTCCACACTGCACACAGCCTACCCAAACCTACTCCACACTGCACACAGCCTACCCAAACCTACTCCACACTGCACACAGCCTACCCAAACCTACTCCACACTGCACACAGCCTACCCAAACCTACTCCACACTGCACACAGCCTACCCTAACCTACTCCACACTGCACAAGCCTACCCTAACCTACTCCACACTGCACACAGCCTACCTTAACCTACTCCACTCTGCACACAGCCTACCCAAACCTACTCCACTCTGCACACAGCCTACCCTAACCTACTCCACTCTGCACACAGCCTACCCAAACCTACTCCACACTGCACACAGCCTACCCAAACCTACTCCACACTGCACACAGCCTATCCAAACCTACTCCACACTGCACACAGCCTACCCAAACCTACTCCACACTGCACACAGCCTACCCAAACCTACTCCACACTGCACACAGCCTACCCAAACCTACTCCACACTGCACACAGCCTACCCAAACCTACTCACACTGCACACAGCCTACCCAACCTACTCCACACTGCACACAGCCTACCCAAACCTACTCCACACTGCACACAGCCTACCCAAACCTACTCCACACTGCACACAGCCTACCCAAACCTACTCCACACTGCACACAGCCTACCCAAACCTACTCCACACTGCACACAGCCTACCCAAACCTACTCCACACTGCACACAGCCTACCCAAACCTACTCCACACTGCACACAGCCTACCCAAACCTACTCCACACTGCACACAGCCTACCCAAACCTACTCCACACTGCACACAGCCTACCCAAACCTACTCCACACTGCACAAGCCTACCCGAACTCTCACCTCAGCGAGTCGGCACAGCTGTCGCACAGGCAGAGGTGGCGGCAGGGCAGGATGACGGTGTCCCTGGCCTTCACCATACACACAACGCAGTCCGCATCGCCCGGATCCATCAGTGAGTCGGCAGCGGCCGGAGCGGCGGCCTGCGAGCCGCTGCCGCCACCCTCGCGGTCGGAGATGCCGTAAATGTCGTGAACGACAAGCGGCAGGCCGTCGATTACCTGCCGAGTGGGGTACAGACGGTATCTGGGTATTAACTAAAGCCCCCAGTCTACTTCACATGTCCGAAAAACTTGATGCACAAAATGACAATTGGGCCGCCCAGTATTTCAAGGCGTTCTCGGGCAGGCAGACGGTAATTAGCATGCAAATTGGGGGCCAAAGTGCGTTGGCCCCAGGGCAAGCATTGCATGCACAGAAAAATTATGGAGTTTCAAAACTTCACGATCCAATCTGGGCAATACTCGCTGGAATGAGGCTGGCCTAGAAAGTGCTTGGCATTTTTGCATAAAACAGATAAGCTAAGTAGACAGGGGACACTTGGATAGCATGGCTGGGTGATGTGGACAGGGACACCTGGATAGCATGGCGGGATGATCAGGTAGACAGGGACACCTGGATAGCATGGCTGGATGATCAGGTAGACAGGGGACACCTGGATAGCATGGCTGGATGATCAGGTAGACAGGGGACACCTGGATAGCATGGCTGGATGATCAGGTAGACAGGGGACACCTGGATAGCATGGCGGGATGATCAGGTAGACAGGGGACACCTGGATAGCATGGCGGGATGATCAGGTAGACAGGGGACACCTGGATAGCATGGCTGGATGATCAGGTAGACAGGGGACACCTGGATAGCATGGCGGGATGATCAGGTAACAGGGGACACCTGGATAGCATGGCGGGATGATCAGGTAGACAGGGGACACCTGGATAGCATGGCGGGATGATCAGGTAGACAGGGGACACCTGGATAGCATGGCTGGATGATCAGGTAGACAGGAGACACCTGGATAGCATGGCTGGATGATGATGTTGACAGGGATCACCTGGAGGGCGTCACCGGATGCGGAGGTAAAAATAAGGCCAGCCTAAAATTGCAGTCTAAGCAAGCCGGTACGTACCGTGATTTGCTTGAGCACCTTCAGCGAGTAGGCGGAGTCGGCAGCCAGCCGCTCTGCCGAGCACAGCAGCAGCTGCTGGTTGGCGGGGCCGGACTCCAGCGACTCGCACAGCACCGCGAGAGGGAAGGCGTCCTGGCAGCTGTCCGACGCGTCGTCGAATACGGTAGGCCGCAGGGTGAGCTCGGTGCAGGAAAACACCTACGGGTGCGAGCGGGGGTTCGACTCATCACTACCGAACTGCATCTCCCAGACTCCATCTCCCTTTTGTAGTCTCAATTTCCCTCCAAGACTCCATCTTCCTCCAAACTCCTCACACCCCACCCCTTTAACCTAAAGTACATTAATCAGTGTCACCACATCCCCAAGCTCTATCACAGAGCCGCTCACCCAGCCGAGGCCTCGGGAGAAGCGTTGCCGCTCGGGCCCCGGGTACAACGGATGCTGCGCCTCCAGAACCAGCCGCTGGCCGTTGAAGGACTGGCGGACAAACAGCCAGACGGAGACCTCGCAGTCCACCAGACAGTCCAGCACCAGCTCCACGTGAAAGGACTGATGTGGCAGCGGCTCCGCGCCGGAATCGGCCTTGACGAACCGCGCCGTCTCTTTGCGCAGACTGACGACCGCCTGCAGCGGCCGGCTGTGCCCGGCGGGTCGGCCAACTGGCAGCTGGTAGGGCAGCGGCTGGCTGTTGACGAACTGCAGGTCGGCCGGCTCGCCGAAGATGAAGGACTCGCGGGCAACTGATTCGAATTTGTCGCCACCAAGGTAGAAATGCCCGGTAAACAGTACGCCAGTCTTAGGCGGAAAGGTGGCCCAGCTCTGCTCGGTCTGGGCGCGGGGCGAACTAGAGGTTGACAGCAGCGAACCCATGTGGACTGCGCTGCGGGAGGCGGGTTGGAGATTAATCTCACAGATGAACGCACGCAGAAATTCACCTGCCGGAGCGGTGAGTCAAGGGCCCCCTCACTGAGTTTAAAGAATGTACTCGTAGTAGTCGACTTTCTTAATCCTTCTTAGGCCTTCCTTCCAATCAATCCAAAAAATAGTCCAAAAATCACAAGCCTCCACAAACGCAGTACTTCTGCGAACTAATAACTGCATGAAGCTTCTTGAAAACCGTGCATGCAGCTGTGGCATACCTTTCCGGAACGAGGATAGAGACACAAGATTCTGGTAGCAAAAGTGAGGGCAGCAGCGAACCTTCTCTGTCTCTCTTTCTCCCCTACATCCCGAAGGTAGCAGGCAGGCAAGGAATTGCACAAGAAGCTGTTGCGCTGCTTTCTCCAGCTGCTGAAAATAAAACAGCAATAAGAAAAGCAATCGGAACCTTCGATCCACTTGCAGTCTGGCTGACAGACAGGTAGTCGATGCGCAGGCTGCGCTACCTTGGGGTGCATAAATGACACCCTAAAGGCTTCGGCAAGACTGGGCAGCTGAGGACGGGTGGAAGGGCGACGCCGCGATTTCCAAGCTGTCGCGTGCTAAATAATTCCATACAACAATCAACACTGCAGCGGCACAGATTGTTTTCACCCGGGCGCTTCGACAGCGGCAGCCGAATGAAAATGTCACAGCTGTAGGTAACGGAAGCAATGAAAACCGCTTCTGCCACATCGAGGCTTAGCATTTAAAGGGATTATAAAAATATAGAAAAGTGTAACAACACTGCTTCCGAAGTGACGCTGTTCGGTAGTAGAGAGAACCAAGACGCGAATCTAAATAAGCTGAATGCCGATAGACCGAGGATGGAACGGTTTACTGCCCGAGGTCGCTTTGAAGAATTGATAAAATCTATGGACGGTGTGTCAGGCAGGCGGGCCGAGCAAGCATTAAATTCGAGCGTCACCCAAATTAAACTGATACAGGGCAATCAAATGCAAGCGACGCCAACCTGGGTCAAACCGGCTGCTCTTAGAGGAATCAGAACGTTGATGAAGCATTAATTTAACGCAAATGTTACCGGCAGTTGCAAAGCATTATGTATTGAAGTAATTCTGTAGTAATATTTCAGTTTTCGCTCGTGAG
The DNA here is from genome assembly GCA_002269645.1 of Macrostomum lignano. Classification (NCBI taxonomy): domain Eukaryota; kingdom Metazoa; phylum Platyhelminthes; family Macrostomidae; genus Macrostomum; species Macrostomum lignano. Next base: position 58,252 of record NIVC01002747.1, read on the forward strand.
TGCCGGCATTCCCGATTGATGCGAAAAAATTCCGAAATGGAACAAGGCGGAAATGTTTGACAGCTGCTTTGAAACCTCAAGAAGACAAGGAGTTTGGCATTGTTAAACCAACCGACAGAAGCTCGCAGTGGCACCTGTTGTTGAAAGCTTTCAATAGCGGCGAAGCCAGAGTCAGATATTGGCAAACACAAGTACGAAGGGAGTAGAAATAGGAACCTTGGCCTTGCCAAGGCATGCTGTCGTCATTAAGGCAGCGGTCTGCAATGTCTGGCAGAGGCAGAAAAGGCGCAGAAGTCGATGCTGCACCCCACCTGGTCAATGCATCACTATGGGGAGGCTGGCTGTCTCGCCGCGGCGCAGACCCTGGGGCGCGCGACTGTCTTGCGTCCGTAAAAATACATGCAAGTAAAAGAAAGTTCGATATTATTTTTATTGCGCAAGTCGGGCCAGACAGAAGTTCGCAAAGCCGAAGACTCCACAAGTGCAAACAAACCAAAGAGGCACAGAAAACGCGCCGTTGGCAATCGCGTGTTTACAAAAACTTGATCTACTTGAACTTCACTGAAGAGACGTCACCTCCGCATTGGAGACTTCTTGAGGTCATCTGAACGATTAATTAACGCGAAGAGCTGACGGACCGGCCAGGAAGCTGGTGAAGATGACAGCAAGGTTCGAGGCAGCCGTTGGCAATCGCTAATTTTCAACCTCGTCGCACTCGGCGCTCCATCAAACGCCAGCCGCCCACGCGGCCGCACGTCAGAGGCAGCGGCAGTGAGGCTGGCTGACAGCGGAACACGTTCTGACTGGAAGAAACACTGGCAACACTGGAAGGCCGGCAGCCACCAGGTAGCAAAGAAAATACAAGAAAAGAAGAGGCAGCGGAGGCCAGCATCAGGCAGCAACACACTTGCGCCTGATGGGAGCGCGGCTGCTGACGGCGTCAGCCCAGCTCCAAAGTGAAACTTTTCAGAGTGAAATCTAGCATTACCAACTGAAACCAAAACGCTTTGCTGGCTTGCAAAATAAATGAACTCAAAGCACAGATGGACCGATAATTATATATTGCTTGCCATCGTTAGCGCATCAGTTATAGATGATTAGGTTAACAGTAAGATCCGACACAGCTAGTAAGTAAGAGTAAAAGCCCCAAAAAACCACGCAAATGATGAACAAAAACAAACGAAAACTGCGGCAGCTCAAACAGGACAGCCACCGACATGGAGGGGCAAAACGAGGCAAAACAATAAACCGGTGGGATTTTCATTTTAAATTGGAATTAGTGTTGGTTAAAATTTAATTCGCATATCAAAAAACAAGATCTTCTCACTAGCAGTTGGATCCAGATGAAACAGAGCAAAAACGCGGCAGTAACACCAGGTAAAGAACAGGTGGATTGCATCGCCGACAAGTTGATCGATGTAGCAGCTAACAGGAATATGCAAACAGTGCAAAGCAAGCAGCGGTTATACAACAAATCAAATATACTGAATGATGCAGTCTGGATTCAATGCTGGCTGGCGCCGCACAGACCTGAGTAACCACCTGGGGATGCACTGAGGCGGGGAAGTCACAGGCCTGAGTAAACACCTGGGGATGCACTGGGGCGGGGAAGTCGCAATCCGAGTAACCACCTGGGGATGCACTGAGGCGGGGAAGTCACAGGCCTGAGTAAACACCTGGGGATGCACTGGGGCGGGGAAGTCGCAGGCCTGAGTAACCCTGGGGATGCACTGGAAGCGGGGAAGTCACAGGCCTGAGTAACCCTGGGGATGCACTGGAAGCGGGGAAGTCACAGGCCTGAGTAACCACCTGGGGATGCACTGGGGCGGGGAAGTCGCAGGCCTGAGTAAACACCTGGGGATGCACTGGGGCGGGGAAGTCGCAGGCCTGAGTAACCACCTGGGGATGCACTGGGGCGGGAAGTCACAGGCCTGAGTAAACACCTGGGGATGCACTGGGGCGGGGAAGTCATAGGCCTGAGTAAACACCTGGGGATGCACTGTGGCGGGAAGTCACAGGCCTGAGTAACCACCTGGGGTGCAGTGGCGGGGAAGTCACAGGCTGAAGCGAAGACCAGATCAGAAATGAAATGCCGTTTCAGCTACGCGAGACGCCAGCCCGGACTGAATGATGGCGCGCACCAGCTGCTCCGGCCGGGTGTGCAATGGAGGAGAGCGGGGCTCGAGGACAGGTAGAGGAGGGGACAGAGCATCCCACAGGAGTAGGAAGAAGACAAACAACAAGACTAAAGAAAACAATGAAGACTACCAAAACAGAGGCCATGAAAGGCCATCTAGCAGTGAACTCGGGCAGCAATTCAGCACTCAGAGCTGCTTGGGCAGCGGCGGCGCGGTCTCGGGGCTGTAGGGCGCCAGCAGGAACTGGGAGAAGTACTCCAGCATGGCCAGCCCGCGGATCTCGCGCTCCAGCAGCGGCATCTTCACGATGTGGAAGTCCTCGTACAGGTCCTCCATCTGGGCCACGTACTTCTGCTGGATTTTGTGCCTGGAGGAGCAGAGGGCGCAGGGCGGCCTGCTGGGGCTGGGGAACAGCAGCTGGTTGACCACAAGGTTTGCGCGTCGATGCCGAGCTTGGTGAGCTCCTGTACCAGCCGCTCCGTCTCGTACAGCGACAGGAACTCGGCGATGCAGACGCACACGAAGGTGGTCCGCTGCGGGTTGCGAAACTCCTCGTTGACGCGGCGCACCAGCGGCAGGCGGTCCTCCAGCTGGCGGCCGAGCTCCTCGGCCCGCATGTTGCCGAGGCCGAGCACGGAGCCCAGCTGGCCGACCAGGGGCGCCAGCTGGTTCTTGAAGCGGACCAGCTTGCCCATGGAGGCCTCCATGGTGGACGGGAAGGACAGCAGGCGGAGCGTGTGCCCGGTGGGTGCGGTGTCGAACACGATAACGCTAAAGTCCATGTCCTCGACGAGGCGCAGCACCTCCGAGTAGGACATGAACTCGTCGATGCCGGCAGCGCGGACATCAGCTCCGACACGAGGCTGCGCAGCGCGCCAGAGTCGTCATTCACCAGCTCGTCGGCAGGCCGGACAGCCCGACGGAGGGGTCGACCTCCATGGCGTACAGGTTGCTGAAGCCCTTCACCAGGGTGGGCGTCTTGGAGAACTTCTGGTCGAAGGCGTCAGAGATGTTGTGGGCGGGTCGGTGGACAGCAGCAGCAGCACGGAGGGCCGCACGCGGGACAGCTGCACCGCCAACGAGCACGAGGTGGACGTCTTGCCTACGCCGCCTTTGCCTCCGACAAAGATCCACTTCATATTCTGGCTCTGGTGCACCAGGCTGCTCAGCGTCGGGTCCATGGGCTCCAGGCCGGCTTCTGCTGCTGTTGAGGTCATTGCTGGCTGTGGGTGGCTGCGCTGCAATCGGAAAGTGGGAATGATGGCCTTGCAGGTACCGGCTCAGGTCACTGATGCTGCTGTATTACTGATAAGACATTGTGTCACTGATAAGCTGCTGTCACTGATAAGCTGCTGTCACTGATAAGCTACTGTGTCACTGATAAGCTGCTGTGTCACTGATAGGCTATTGTGTCACTGATGCTACTGTGTCACTGATAAGCTGCTGTGTCACTGATAGGCTATTGTGTCACTGATGCTACTGTGTCACTGATAAGCTGCTGTGTCACTGATAAGCTATTGTGTCACTGATAAGCTACTGTGTAACTGATAAGCTGCTGTGTCACTGATAAGCTACTGTGTCACTGATAAGCTACTGTGTCACTGATAAGCTGCTGTGTCACTGATGCTACTGTGTCACTGATAAGCTACTGTGTCACTTATAAGCTACTGTGTCACTGATAAGCTATTGTGTCACTGATAAGCTACTGTGTCACTGATAAGCTACTGTGTCACTGATAAGCTGCTGTGTCACTGATAAGCTACTGTGTCACTGATAAGCTGCTGTCACTGATTAGCTGCTGTGTCACTGATAAGCTGCTGTCACTGATAAGCTGCTGTGTCACTGTATTAAGAGTTACTGTGACCCTACAGGTATTAAAAACGGCAATTAGCCAAATGAAAAAGCCAGTACAGACGAGGCTGAAGTGCGCAGTGACGTCAGTAAATCTATCTGGATGAATGGCTCAGCAATACGCATTAGCAGGCAAACATGAATCGCATCGGTAATCAAAGAAGGGCAGGCAGTGCAAAAGTGCGCCTGTCTGCTGACTGCATAACTGAGGAAAGCCACACGGTAGCACCGGCGCAGACGATCAAAACAGGACGGCGTCAATCAGGGAGGCGCTGACTGCACCTGATGGCTCCCCGGACTTAACTGGGCAGTTTTTATATCCGGGCAAAGTTGGGCGGCGCCGCTGCGGTGGTGCGCGAAAGAAGCGAGGAGGTGCAACAAACTGACTGGAAGCTGGAATCGGAACAGCGGCAAAGCAGACGCTGATTGACCAAAACTGTGCAGGATTTGGCGAAATTGCCGAAGCGGGCTGGCATTTAGCAGCGAAGTGGTGCCCGGGAATATACAAAATATCCAGCCAGACTTCGCTTAGCAACAGCGATGAGCAGCTAAGAGAAGCTGGCGAATGTCGCCAGGTTAGTAAAAACTCGCATGGAATGAAATGAATGGGCGACAGCGCCAGGGAGTCTCCTCCCCGTAAATCCCGAACCACTATCGAGCCTAAGCTGACAATTCAGGCAAACAAGCAAACAGCTGCGGCTTGGGATGAATGGACTCGTCCTCTCTGGCCGCACAGGTTGTTACCTGCGCACTAAGGGACGTTTGGGACTAAAGGGAAGAGGCGAATCTGTTAGGTAAGAGGCGAATCTGTCAGGAAGAGGCGAATCTGTCAGGGAAGAGGCGAATCTGTCAGGGAAGAGGCGAATCTGTCAGGGAAGAGGCGAATCTGTCAGGTAAGAGGCGAATCTGTCAGGTAAGAGGCAATCTGTCAGGTAAGAGGCGAATCTGTCAGGTAAGAGGCGAATCTGTCAGGTAAGAGGCAAATCTGTCAGGTAAGAGGCAAATCTGTCAGGTAAGAGGCAAATCTGTCAGGTA
>NIVC01002748.1:0-27500 GCA_002269645.1 Macrostomum lignano
ATTGCCCGCCGAGATTTGCCCCGCAGTGCAATTTGCCCGTGAGCGAATTGCCCGTTGAGATTTGCCTGCCGAGAATTGCCCGCTGAGATTTGCCTGCGAGAATTGCCCGCTGAGATTTGCCTGCCGAGAATTGCCCGTTGAGATTTGCCTGCCGAGAATTGCCCGCTGAGATTTGCCTGCCGAGAATTGCCCGCTGAGATTTGCCTGCCGAGAATTGCCCGCTGAGATTTGCCTGCCGAGAATTGCCCGCTGAGATTTGCCTGCCGAGAATTGCCCGCTGAGATTTGCATGCCGAGAATTGCCCGCTGAGATTTGCCTGCCGAGAATTGCCCGCTGAGATTTTGCCTGCCGAGAATTGCCCGCTGAGATTTGCCTGCCGAGAATTGCCGCGCTGAGATTTGCCTGCCGGGAATTGAAAATCTCGGCGGGCAATTCGTCTGCGGGCAATTCTCATGGACCCCGCGGATTCGAGCCCTGAGCACGGACAAATGAAGGTCAGAGAACAGCATCTTTTACAGCAAAGTTACACTAAAGTTTTTGACTGATAAAATTTATAGATATTGTCTTTCGTTATGCAGTGCCGACTCTTTCGGAGTCAGTTTGAATTGGTAGGTTACTTGGGACACACGTTATATTTGGATCACCCGTTAATGGAAAGACTATTTGGGTATAGTAGAGTTTTAGACTTTGAGAAATGCAAGCTTCTCTAACTCGCCAACTTATTCCAGATCGTGATCACTCCTCACTCCTCCTCGTAACTATTGCTGGTATGGACAGCCCGGCCTACCACTGCCTGGTGCTGGCCGGCTGTGCCGTGTTTTGTACCTCACCTATCGAACCCAGCGGCCCAGTCCAGCTTGCACTCTGTCGGCATTGGCTATGCTGAGAAGCAGCGCCGTCAGGTGCTAGACTCCGCTGCTGGAGCAGTTGGCGACTCTGCCGCCGATGCCGCCGCGGATGCCGACGGACCAGCCGAGGCCGGCGATCAGACAGTGGCCACGGCCGACACCTACAAGGTGGCGCTGATGTCGATTCCGCGCAAGCAATTGCGCTATTATTGGCAAAGACGGCGCCGCTATCCGTCAACTGCAGCAGACTACTAAGACTAAAATTACATTTGTCAATCGGCTGCTAACGGCGGTGACGGCCCGCAAGCCGACGGCAGGTCGGCCTCAGCGACGGAGCCTGTCCGAATACGCGGCGAGGCGCGCTGCGTTCACGCCGCCGAGGAGGAGCTGCGTCGGCTCATAGCCGCGGTGCCGCGCAAAGAGACCGCCGAGTTTCGTTTGGCTTCGCGCTACATCGGCCCGCTGATTGGCAGGGGCGGCCAGAATGTGCGCGATCTCATGACTCAGTCCCGGTGCAAAATCGACGTCGAACGCGGCGGCGCGGCGGCGGCCGGCTCAACGAGGAAACGCGGCTGGTGACGCTGTGGCGGCACCGCAAGACCAGATCGACCTGGCTAAATCTTTAATCGACCAGCTGTGCGCCGAGATTGATCAGCGCGACGCTAGGCGCTCAACTAATCGTAGTAGAAATGGCGCTCCAAATTCTGCTAACGGAGCTAACTCTGCCTCTTCGTCGCCTCAGCAGCCTCAGCCGCCAGCTCAGCAGCCCCAGCCGCCAGCTCAGCAGCCCCAGCCGCCAGCTCAGCAGCCCCAGCCGCCAGCTCAGCAGCCTCAGCCGCCAGCTCAGCAGCCTCAGCCGCCAGCTCAAGCAGCCTCAGCCGCCAGCTCAGCAGCCTCAGCCGCCAGCTCAGCAGCCGCCCCAGCCTCCATACCCTGTTAGGTTCGCTGCATTCCCAGCCACAACGAACCTATAAGCGTCTGCGTGTCGGCTGTAGGCGACGATCCCTTAGTTTTCTACTTGCTGTGCGACAACGAACAGAGCAGAAGTCTGAGCAATCTGGTCTGCTCGATGGTTGAGTACTATAATGGTTTGAAGCCTGACCATCCGCTAGGCTGCAACCTTTGCCCAGGCGAATTGGTGGCCGCTTTATTATGAGCCAGATCAAACCTGGCAACGGGCCAGAGTTGTCAGTGTTGACCTTACACAGCAGCAGCAGGCTATGCTGGATGTGGACTGTTTGGACTATGGCGACTCTCTGATGGTGCCAGTTGGCCGGGCGTTCCGACTGCAGCCTCAGTTTTGCGAGCTGCCCTTCCAGGTTGGTAGTGAAAGTTATCAGGGATGAATGGGGACTCCCGCCCCCAAGGGTGTACTTTTAAAAACTGGCCAGATTTTATATATTTAGCATCCCGATTTCGCTTTGGCATTGTACCAATAAGAGAGAACTGTTCAATTCAGCTGGACAGAAAAGGCAGCTTTTCCCCCTCCCTGAAATTTAAGATGATTTTTCACTTAAAATGGCAGAGCCATCCAGGGGGAGGTCAGGGGGTCAGCTGTCCCTCTTAGTGTACGTGTTGATGGGGGGTCATGCTTTCTGGAAAGAAAGTCTCACCTGCTGGACTTCCGAATTGCAAATGCAGCCAGCAGGTGTTTTTTGTCAAAGATTTGCATTTTGCACAGCGCTGAGTGGGGTTTGGCCATAGACAAATCCGTCCAGACAAAACACTGCAGAGACAGGAGCGACTGCAATTTCGCCGCAACTTTGCTTGCTTGCCGGTCTCCGGCAGCAGTTCATGAAAAAAGCAGCTTGATAAACTTGTAAGCGCAGCTCGGACAAAACACCTGCTGGCTGCATTTGCAATTCGGAAGTCCAGCAGGTGAGAAATTGGGGATTCAGTGCTGAAGAACTGAAAACTTCCCATCTCGCCAGTCTGCACGATTCGCGAGTGCAGCGTCCTGCTGCTTCAGCTGTGCATGGTGGCCTTTTCTAGTCCACATGCCCACAGCTTCCAGTACTAAGACAGACTAGTTTCTATAAGCCTCTCGTAAACCCCCGCCAGGCCATCCGCTGCACCCTGGACGCGGAGCTCGTCCTACCGGCCGGTGCTAGCGACGAGTGCATCGCCGAATTTCAACGGCTGACAAAGTGCGCCACCTATGAACCAATCAGGGCCAGGCTGATCCGGTTCCAGCCGGGAACTGGCGAACCCGTGCTGCAGCTGCTGGTCCCGGCTGGTGCGGATAGCAACTCGCAGCTGTGCGTCACTGAGGAGCTGCGTCGGCAAGGTTTTCTACTCTGATTGCTAGTAACTGGCTACTCGTATTGCTAGTAACTGGCAGTTCGCTTTCTTGCGTGAAGCTGACACTGTGCACACCTTTGAACGAAACTGTTTATCTGCGTGTCGATTCCTGGCCACCAGAAATACTGTCGTGCCAAGCGAATCATGCGCACAACTCCCGGGGTGATTTTCATGCAGCAGGTGTAAAATTTCCGTTCCTAAATCACTGGGTGGTACAATCCGCTTGAATCCTTTAAACACAATGCCATTCTGTATAGTATACTCAAGCTTTCCTTTTGAGTAAGGCAGCATGACTTTCGGTAAGTACTCCGGCCATCCATCCTGAATGTAATGCTTCAGTGTCTGCAGATGGCAGTCATTCGTCTTAGCAATTCGACGCAGTAGATCTTCGGAATTCGCAAAGGTGTCCTGGGCATTTATTGACAGTAGGTTGACGGATTCCTTCGTTATACAATTGCCACTTGGAAGTCGCGACAGAGTATCAGCGGCGTACATCGAATCGTCTTTGGAATATTCGATCTTGTAGTCATACGCTCGTAGAATGAGCGACCAGCGTTGAAGCCTGGCGGAAACACGCTCAGACGATTTATTGTGATCGAAAATGAACTGAAGCGGTCTGTGGTCTGATAGAATAGTAAATCTTCTTCCGGCGAGAAACTGGTGGAAATACTTAACTCCTTCGACGATAGCCAGCGCCTCTCGTTCGATATTTGCATAATTGCCCTCTGCGGGTGTGAGCACTCTGCTTCCGAGCCAAACAATCTGTCTCTGCTCTCTGTCATGAGAGAGCACGAACCCCAATCCATCCTTTGACGCATCACAAGTCAGAAACAGACGCTTGGACGAGTCGTAAGCAGTTATTGCTCCTTGTCGAATACTTTGCTTCAATCTCGTGAAGGCCTGTGAATGTTCTTTGTTCCAGAACCAGTGCTGTCCTTTCTTCAATAATGAATACAATGGTCGAGCAATGATAGAAAAATTCTTGCAGAACAGGCCGTAGTGTCGAAGAGTACACAAGGCGCTTTTTAATTGGTCTTTATCCGCGGGATCTGGCATATTTTCCCATGCCTCTATTCTCGCTGGATCAGGCTCGAGCTTGCCGTTGTGGAGAATGAACCCGAGAAACTTGACGCTTTTTAAGCATTCCTGTGACTTGCGGGCGTTAATTTTGAACCCATTGTCAGCCAAACGTTGCTTTACCTTGTTTAGCACCAGCATGTGCTGTTGTCGGTCTCCGGGAGTTCCGATTATTATGTCGTCTTGATACGAAGCAGTGCATTCTACGTTTCTGAGCACATCATCCATGACTTCTTGGAATATTAATGGTGCTGCGGAAATTCCGAACTGAAGATTTTTGAAAGCGAAGTGGCCCAGGTGCGTAGAGATGCAGGTAAGTTTCTGGCTCTCAGGCGAAAGCGCAACTTAAAGAAACGCGTCTTCCAAATCCAAGACTGAATAGTACTTGGCATTAGGAATTTTAGAAAGGATTTCTTCTAGCTTTGGAAGCTTGTAGCGATCGGCATCGATTATGCGATTAAGCGTGACTGAGTAGTCGCCGCATAGACGTATTGGTCTCGTTGAGCCTTGCTGCTTTAAAACTGGAACAATTGGCGCAGAAACGTCTGGGTCTTCCACTGGATATATAATGCCTGCATTTAGCAGTCGCTTGAGCTCAGTCTCAACCATAGACTTCATCGAAAAGGGCAGAGATCTGGCAGGATATCGCATGCCGTCCGTTCTAGCATCTGAGCGGAGGCGGAAACTTGCGAGAAATCTCGAATTTGCATCACGCACCACTGGCATGCAAAGATCTTCTGAAATGCTTCCGTCGATGTGTAGTATGTCCAGGCGCGATAGGAAATCCATTCCCAGTATAGCCAATAAATATAGCCGTTGAATGACGATCTCCGATGTCAGTTGTCGCGTAGATTGTTCCCACATGTCCATGGCTAGAATCCTCTGATCGGCACACGTTCTGCAGAGCATTAACGGTCTTGGAGCGACAAACTGCTGCCAGGTGTCCAACCTTTCCACACTTTCGGCACTGCGCATCCCGAAATCGGCACTTTGACCTGACGTGTCCTGCTTTTCCGCATGTGTGGCAGTGACCAGTTTCACGAGGCTTTGTCGGTCCTTTGCGGTTGTCCAAACTGTGCTGCTGCTTGTGGGCAGGCGTCTTCTCTGGTCTCACCCATCCGGAATGACTCTTCTTCTGCACCGCCGCGATTGTATCCGGCTTGCTTGTTGCCATCCTAATCGACTCAGACAGCAAACCTTCTTGTATCGCGCCTTCCAAAGTGACATCCTCTCTTGAAAGAAGCTTTTGCTTTAGCACTTGATTCCACAAGCCAAATATGTACTGCGACAGAATTAGTTCGTCTCGGACATCACCGAATCTGCATTTGTTGGCTTGGCGCTTTAGACATTCGATGTAGGTAGCAATCGATTCACCCTCTTTCTGCACCATGGAGTGAAGCACGTGTCTCTCATAGTGAAGCAATGTTTTGGGCTTAAAATGTGCGGTTAGCGAACTCTGGATATCATCGAACGTTACTTCGTCCTTCGTGATGTCTTTTGGCTTTGCAAGCTCTTCTATCAGCGTGAAGGCTGCGTCTCCGCATGTCGCTAGAAGTACTGCTTTGGAGTGAGCTTGCTTCCCTGAAGCCACCAAGTAAAACTGCAGTCTTTTGAAATACTGCTCAATCTCATGATAAGAAAGAGGCAATTCTCCAAGTCGAAAATCCAGCGGCTGAGTTATCAGTCCTGCGAACGTAAGGTAGTCAGTACACAGCTTCTTCAGTGAATCCAGTGACTTTTCCTCGTCGCCATGTTACGGTTGAAGAACGCAAAGGCACTTGGGTTTATGAATTGAAGGAGGGCGTTATTTGAGCAGCTCCAAATTGGCATGTGCACGAAGCTCGCTCTTATATTTCTTTACCCTTAAGGGCATTAAAGTTTCTAGCAAACAAGGTGTACGGTAACATTTTGCCCCGATGGCACATAGACTACTTTTAGAAGAAAATAAATCTATGAATAATGCAGCATAGCATGCAGCATATGCAACAACTAATAACTAGCTACCCTGGTTACTAGTAACTAAATACTCTGATTACTAGTGACTAGCTACTCGTATTGCTGGTATCTGGCTACTCTGATTACTAGTGACTAGCTACTCTGATGCACCTATATTGTTCTCCCGGTGCTATAGAGAAGTGCTTAATAGTTCCTTTATTAACTTTTTGGTTCTGTTTTTTGTTGTTGCTTTTCTTTTTTTGACCGCTCATGTCATATGGATAACGTCGTGCATTTGCGTAAGATTCTTCTACTAAGCCTAGTAGGGGACAGACATAACGAGTAATAAACTCTCGGGTATTTTGATGATGCTTATGCGGGACTACCAGGAAATTCTCCTAAATAAAAAACTTCAAAATCAATGAATTCAGAGATATAAATACAATTTAGAATATATAGCATTTGATTGATATTCTGCTAACAGTAGAAATGGCAGAATATTACGCGTATAAAATTTATTTTAATCAATTCTTTAATACTTTACTGTTAGTAAGAGCAAGCAAAATTACGTTTATTACAGTTAAAAAACCATGAAATTGTATCTAATACTCTATTAGTAGTATACAAAAATATTTGCTTTTAAAATTAATGATGCCAAAGCAATCGCTTGACATTATAAAGACCTCAAAACATGCTGCATTATTATATTAAATTGGTTTGTATTATTACAGTATTAAACTGTCTTGCATATAATAGAGCTCTTGCATATGTCTATGGCCAAATAAGTAGTGTCTCTTCCACGGAAGGGGTTCCTTAGACTTCATGAAAACTTGTCTATGGTCAAAACCGACAGTTCTGGTGTCTTTATGAAGTAATTTATGAGGCACTGAAATAATTACTAGGGATAACTCCTCAATTTCTAACTCTAGTTCGATCTGATCGAGGTTTTTTCCGCATTTTATTCTACTTTGTTGTGCGCTGCGTTTCTTTTTTATAACAGTAGAACCAACTGTCTGCTTTTAATATTTATAGTTTTATTATCTCACGCTCACAACCATCCGATTGTCCATCCATCAAACTGTCAATATAAATCGCCTGGTTGTCATTCTTAAAAAACAGCCACGTAGCCACGTAGCTTGACTTCTAAATCCTGCAGTATTTATTATGTTCTGTTTATTTTCATTTTAAAAAAAGTAGAAATGCTTGCTTTACAACAGCAACAACATAGGCTGTTGGTTCATAAAAAACGCAGGCGCGCCTGTCTCTGCCGGTGGGGTGCCTGCAGCGTCAGCAGCAGCAGCTAGTCAACATGCTGTTCAAGTGAGTCTATCAGCGGATGCTCCGTCGTTTAAAGCTTCGCTTACGAAGCAAAAGCAGGAAAAGTTCAAGTTGATAATCAGGATATAATTTTGCCACGTCTTAAACAGGCCATTTAATACGAAAAAGCGATTAATTAGCAATTTCGTCAATGATCTTGACGTCCGAGGTCACGCGAACCCTCAACGAATATAAGCCAAAATTTGCGCATGCTACCAAACCCTAGTGTAATTAAAATATGATTTTGAGTATAATGCAATTTACAGCGTCGAAACACAAAACCCCCACATTTATAGCGCTATATATCACACATGCAAATGTAAGTCGTCCATACGTCTACTACACTTGCGTGAAGTCTGGTCAGCCAAAACAAATTTATCTTATTTTTATGCAGAACTACATGACGGTTCGATAGATACATTCATTCAAAAGAACTATAGTGATCACTGGTCAGAATTGAAAAATAAACCTGTTAATATACGTGTATATGAATCTTCTGCACGACATTTTGAAGAAGAAGCACGACATAATATTGAAGAAGTACAGAAACAAAACTTTTAACTATGGAAATTTGTGCAGCGTGGCGATGGTATTGTCATATTCATAAATTTTTGGGGAAAAAATTAAATCCAATTGATTTGTTCCATCGATTTCAAGTAATTATTGGAACGCAATATGCCCATAGGAGTATTTAAGGCATTAAAATTCTGTTTCGGATAATTTTGTAGCACGAAAAGGCTTTATTTACATCCTATTTGTGCTTTTAAATTATATTATAATTTTATTAAGTATTTCACTTCTTCCCAAATGTTTTCTTTAATTTAGTTTCGTTGAACTCAATATGTTCAAAAAATTCCGGGTTTAATTTATCTCGTTATTTGTCGTTGATAGGCACGCTAGCGTTCTATAAATTTTTCGACTTCCGCGTCAATCCAGGAAAACCGCAATCTTTAGTCAGCTTATTTTAGTCAGCCCATATACTGAAAGTTCTTCAGTACTTTGGCGCAGCTAGTTTCAAATAGTTTTCTTCCAATTTAGGTATTTCATTTCGCATAATTTACGGTGAGTATCTTACTTATTTTCATATATATTTTTTTCTTTATAAAGTATTCAAATCTAATCCCACATTTAATAGTAAAATTTGTGCGTGCTATCAACATTAGAACAGGAAGCTATGTTTATTTACTTTCTTGTAATTTTAAGTTCCTATACCCAGCAAGTAGTTAATTAATCATGTTTATTAATTTTGAAGTTTAGTAAACAACAAAATTATTCTAAAAAATAATCATGCAACCGACTAAAGCGCTTTCGAAGTTTATGAAAAACTTCCCTCCATAAAAATTAATCTAAAATTTAAATTATGAATCTTGAGTAATACCATATATGAGCAGCTTCTTTCGTAGTTGTTTTACGCATGTTCTAATGTGTGTTCTGGTAAATAGAATACACTAATGTTTAGTATCTGTATTTGCATATTTTAAAAAGCTGGAAGATATTACTGTTCTTATTTCTCTATTTTTGTTTGATCTTTTTATTTTTATACACCATTACTCGCCTAGGAAGTTTTATAATTTCGTATCATTGCATTTAAAAATATACCCATTTCTTCTTTATAAAAGCAGCTTGAAATATTTGTCTAACTCTTTGATAGCACACTGTATACACTGTTTGATTAAATTATATTTACAGTCTGTTATTAATGTGCAAAACTAAAATAGCATATTATTGCCAACCCAACCCCGCAAGCAGGGCACCGCCCCAGTCGCCCAGTCGCATATAAGCCATGTCTGATCACGGCAGCGCCACCATGCAGTCGTCCACTCTGCCCCTCGATGGCCGGGGTGCCACTGGTCGGAATGCCGAGTTCGAGAGCACAATGTCCAAGAAGGACTATTATACCCTGCGGGACAAGGGCGTGCCGTTCTATCAGTCCGGCACTATGCAGTCGCAGCAGTCCTACAACACGGCCAGCCGGCCGGCCAAGCCCTCCGGCAAGCTGAAGCCCATCGAGGTGGTGATGCTGGACGGCTCGGTGCACACATTCGATGTTGATGTGAGTGTCCAGTTTATCTCTAGGGGACAAGATATAGAAGTATAATCTCGTGTTTTGTCCGAGCTGCGCTCACAAGTTTATCAAGCTGCTTTTTCATTAACTGCTGCCGGAGACCGGCAAGCAAGCAAAGTTGCGGCGAAATTGCAGCTGCTCCTGTCTCTGCAGTGTTTTTTCTGGACGGATTTGTCTATGGCCAAACCCCAGTTAGCGCTGTGCAAAAGAGCCATTAATTGAAAAATCCGTTTAGAAAATCCAAATTTGCTTTGAACGTAGTCACTCTCCAATAATGAACTCCAGAAGGTGAGATTTGTCAATTTAGTTCCTAATAATAATATTAATGAATTACACACCTTACACTGAAGGCTGCTGAAGGCTGTTTACAACTGCTCAGTCCAAGGACTGGGGTCGCCACACACAGCCTCAATTACCCCAGCTAATGCTGGCACCCATTTTACAGCTGGCTGAACTGAAGCAATGCAGAGTTAAGAGTCTTGCTCACTGACACAAATGTTCCAAGTGGGTCGGGAATCGAACCCGCGACGTTTCAGTCGTGAGTCCGACGCTCTGACCACTGGGCTACAAGCCTAAGAAATAAAAATTCCATTTTCTCTAGTGTCATTTCTAAAGTAAAATTTGAGACCAGAACTGAGCAAAACTATATTCTGCTTTTGTTTTGTATTTTTTAAAGTGGTCTTTTATTTTATAAGAATCTAATCTTCTAATTTTCATATGTCTAGCAATAATTTCTCATTTATTTTGGTGCAATAAAATAAAATAGCTAATAAAATAGCTAATCTTTGGGTTGCTATGCGGGGCTGATAATGCGCAGTTACAGAATAATCTGTCTGGGCTTAAGTCGCATATTTCAGCATTAAAATCTGTCCAGTTTTTCACATAGTCCAACTGCATGTAAATCTAGGAATGGAAATTGTTATACTTTACTCCCAATGTTCAAAGATTCCTTGCTTATTTTAAACAACGCAGTTCCGCGTTCAATTAAACTACATGATACTTATTTAGCTCCAGACGCCGATATGTAGCGTTAGTAACTTTATAAAGCAAAAAATGTACAAGGATATATTTTATGCAATTGGTAATTTTATTATTTTTCCTCTATTTTCCCACTCAACACAGCCCAATGGCAAGCCAACGGATCTGTTTGACGAGGTCTGCGTGGCGCTGGGCCTTCACGAGAAGGAGTACTTCGGCCTGTGCTTCCGCGACTCCAGCCAGATGTTTGTGAGTGCATTTAACACTTAAATTAGAGTGTGCCTTTAATTGAACTAGCTCAGCAGTCTATAGATCTTGAGACCCTTGACTCAGAGATCGCTCTAGTAGGCATCTAGTCTATGTCCATGTAGCCACTGATATTAGATCTATAGACGAAAAAGAATCTAGGGATTCTGGTTAGACTAAAACCCTGAAATTTTAGAAAGTGCCTAAATAGTCTTGAAATTATCTGATAGCCCTAGGAGTTATCTAGAATTCGTATAGAGGCTTTATAATTAATCTAGAGGCTTCGGAATCCATCTAGAGGCTTTAAAATCCATCTAGAGGCTTTTGAATTCATCTATAGTCTTTAGAATTCATCTATGGTCTTTATAATTAATCTATAGTCTTTATAATTTACCTAGAGGCTTTAAAATCCATCTATACTCTTTTTTAGAATACATCTAGAGGCTTCGGAATCCATCTGTAGTCTTTAGAATACATCTAGAGGCTTCGGAATCCATCTGTAGTCTTTAGAATACATCTAGAGGCTTCGGAATCCATCTGTAGTCTTTAGAATACATCTATATAGTCTTTAGAATCCATCTAGAGTCTTTAGAATCCATCTAGAGTCTTCAGAATCCATCTAGAGTCTTTAGAATGCATCTATATAGTCTTTAGAATCCATCTAGAGTCTTTAGAATCCATCTAGAGTCTTCAGAATCCATCTAGAGTCTTTAGAATGCATCTATATAGTCTTTAGAATCCATCTAGAGTCTTTAGAATCCATCTAGAGTCTTTAGAATTCATCTCGAGAATTTAGAAACCATCTAGAGAAAAGGTTCGTTGCAATTTTATCGATAGACTGACTGTAGGATCTATCAAGATATTCTGGGATACATTTAGTGACTCAGATCAACTAGAGATGATAGAATCTATAGACGTAAATCATCATAACCATCAGATTCCATAAATCATCTGTAGTCTCTAGAGGCTAAACTATAGACTCAGGTATCCCTCTATAGACTTGAGAAACTATTAGGCTCTAGGGTATCGATCTATGCATTGTAGAGTCTGTCTAACAGGTTTGCACCAAAACTGCATTTGTTTCAGTTCTGGCTTAATAACGAAAAGAAGCTCGGCAAGCAGATTGGCAGTGAGTTGGTTGATTGATTATTTTGTTTTATTTAATTCGACGCTCCTTATAGAAAGACAGCAACAAATTTAGCTATATATATATATAGAATAGAGCGGTCTGAAAGCGTCTCAGCATGCAGTTTATGACTCCTGCTGCCTGCTTCTCTGCCGCCGGTTTTGCGCGCGCAAAGCAAGAGCGGAGCTAACAAAACACGCCGATAGCATAACAGAGAGTAAGTAATGAATTAGAGTAAGGAGAGCGAGGAGGGGTGTACATTTAATCTGGCGTCGTGTCTCATATTAAACTGCTTCTTTCGTCTCTCCTTTCGGGTTGCGCCCGCTTCACGCATAGTGGGTGTCTCGTCTCCTGTTATCTCTCTGCTTTGAGCAAACTAATGGTTTCGGGTTATTGCATATACAGAGCCAAGCTATGCTAATGCTAGACTATGGGTGCCTTATACTATGTACAAGCAATGCTCGTAAACCTGCCCCCCCCATGTCTAAGATACCGCAGAGCTGATTCTTAGAAATTCTGAACAGCTATTATAAAATGCCCTTCCGTCCGACTGGAGGTGACAGCGGGCTTGTGCTTATCAGTTGATATCCTGTCGTTGTTTTGATTGTTAAAATTACGATCGTAGGTCGAGTATAACAAAACAGCTCGATTGGTGTGAAGAATTCAATTTTTTTAGTGATAAGATTTTTGTTTGTTATAAATTCGCCCCTGTTAATAAAAAATTTCCGTAAACAAAGAATTCATATAACATTTGCTCAGGTGTTTTCCCTCTGTCAATCTTTGGTCTAGCTGCTATACAAATAGCCTAGCGTTATAATAGATAGATCGCTATAGTTATAATTATATAAAAATCTACAATACTTCAGACTAATGCACATTTCTATTGTAACATAAGGCTTGACTTGGGCTGGTATATTCTTCTCTGTTTGTAGCCTGAGGGTCCGCCTCTCTCTCTCCTCTCACTCTCTGGAAACTCACTCTGCAATAGCATTTTAGCAGCTAGCCTGTCCGATTAAGAGAGACTGGCCACACTTGATTGCACACTCCATTGCACACTCCGTTGCACACTCCATTGCACACTCTGCCCAACCCCCATCTATGGCTCTCCTGACCCTTGGGTCCTTCTTTTCTCTTCTCTGCCTCTCTCGCAGACTTTGGATTGGTGTTTTTGCAATGCTGCACACACGCACACACACAAGCATGAAGTTGCAGCAGCAGCAGCAGCAACAACTCTGCTTCAAGTTCGAACCGAGTAGTTTCGCCCGCCCATGTTTACTATTAATAGATATATTTTAGAATTTGCAGCTCCCTCTTTTGCTAACAGCCTAATTGTTGTTGTCGTTTTTTCATATTTGTTATCACTAAATGCTAGGGTTCGAATAACAGAGTTGGCTGACTCTGGAGTGCTGAGGGTCGAAGGACAGGAACTGTTCCTTCATCATTGCCAACAGTTCCTTCATCATTATCAACTGTTCCTTCATCATTGCCAACTGTTCCTTCATCATTATCAACTGTTCATTCATCATTGCCAACTGTTCATTCATCATTGCCAACTGTTCATTCATCATTGCCAACTGTTCATTCATCATTGCCAACTGTTCATTCATCATTGCCAACTGTTCATTCATCATTGCCAACTGTTCATTCATCATTGCCAACTGTTCATTCATCATTGCCAACTGTTCATTCATCATTGCCAACTGTTCATTCATCATTATCAACTGTTCATTCATCATTGCCAACAGTTCATTCATCATTATCAACAGTTCCTTCATCATTATCAACAGTTCCTTCATCATTATCAACTGTTCATTCATCATTATCAACTGTTCATTCATCATTGCCAACTGTTCATTCATCATTGCCAACTGTTCATTCATCATTGCCAACTGTTCATTCATCATTGCCAACTGTTCATTCATCATTGCCAACTGTTCATTCATCATTGCCAACTGTTCATTCATCATTGCCAACTGTTCATTCATCATTATCAACTGTTCATTCATCATTGCCAACGGTTCATTCATCATTGCCAACTGTTCATTCATCATTGCCAACTGTTCATTCATCATTGCCAACTGTTCATTCATCATTATCAACGGTTCATTCATCATTGCCAACTGTTCATTCATCATTGCCAACTGTTCATTCATCATTATCAACTGTTCATTCATCATTGCCAACGGTTCATTCATCATTGCCAACTGTTCATTCATCATTGCCAACTGTTCATTCATCATTATCAACTGTTCATTCATCATTATCAACTGTTCATTCATCATTGCCAACGGTTCATTCATCATTGCCAACGGTTCATTCATCATTGCCAACTGTTCATTCATCATTGCCAACTGTTCATTCATCATTATCAACTGTTCATTCATCATTGCCAACGGTTCATTCATCATTGCCAACTGTTCATTCATCATTGCCAACTGTTCATTCATCATTATCAACGGTTCATTCATCATTGCCAACTGTTCATTCATCATTATCAACGGTTCATTCATCATTGCCAACTGTTCATTTCTCATTATCAACTGTTCATTCATCATTGCCAACTGTTCATTCATCATTGCCAACTGTTCATTCATCATTGCCAACTGTTCATTCATCATTATCAATTGTTCATTCATCATTGCCAACTGTTCATTCATCATTGCCAACTGTTCATTCATCATTGCCAACTGTTCATTCATCATTGCCAACTGTTCATTCATCATTGCCAACTGTTCATTCATCATTGCCAACTGTTCATTCATCATTGCCAACTGTTCATTCATCATTATCAACGGTTCATTCATCATTGCCAACTGTTCATTCATCATTGCCAACTGTTCATTCATCATTATCAACGGTTCATTCATCATTGCCAACTGTTCATTCATCATTGCCAACTGTTCATTCATCATTATCAACTGTTCATTCATCATTGCCAACTGTTCATTCATCATTGCCAACTGTTCATTCATCATTATCAACTGTTCATTCATCATTGCCAACTGTTCATTCATCATTGCCAACTGTTCATTCATCATTATCAACTGTTCATTCATCATTATCAACTGTTCATTCATCATTATCAACGGTTCATTCATCATTGCCAACTGTTCATTCATCATTGCCAACTGTTCATTCATCATTGCCAACTGTTCATTCATCATTATCAATTGTTCATTCATCATTGCCAACTGTTCATTCATCATTATCAATTGTTCATTCATCATTGCCAACTGTTCATTCATCATTATCAACTGTTCCTTCATCATTGCCAACTGTTCATTCATCATTATCAACTGTTCCTTCATCATTGCCAACTGTTCATTCATCATTATCAACGGTTCATTCCGCATGTCAACTGTTCATTCATCATGTCAACTATTTCATTCGCAACACTTAGTGTCTCATTCACTACACTTTTTTTCATGGCTGTTTTCAACAGATTCTTGCTTTGTATTAAGCAGATTTATTTTCCCACAATGCCATTCTAAATTCCGATTATGACTGTTCAACCATTAAGTGACGGTTACTACGAGCTAAATAGCTAAATGCAAAATAAGAAACTATTCGAGTCAGCTTCTGCGCAGTTTAGTGACAAACCCGCGGCCAGCAGAGCCCCGGCAGCCGTCGGAGCAGCTTTAGTCAACGGCCTGGCACACAGCACAAAAAAATTCTGAAGCCGTGTCTGAGAGAAGAGGCTTGATGTGTGGGGGGGGGGTATTTAGTCACTGTCTACCCCCACCGCCCTTTGTGTGCGTTCCACAAGTCGTACGCGAAGTGGTGACTAAGGCCTTGGGCGGAGGCTGCTGGCAGACATATTCAGGCTGCTTGTTGTATCTCATAATTTTGGTTTGGCTGCAGTCAGCCTTAAGCTGTCTGCTTCCACTTTCTGAATATGGGTATCATTGCTTCAGCCATGGAAAAGAAATTTCGGTAAATTGCTATCACAAGCCCCAAATTTTTATTTCAGTTAAGCATTACTGCAAGATTTTGGTAAAGAGATCACTAGGCCATGCGGTTTGCTTACATTCTCTAATAGTTGCCTGAAACAGCTAGTCAGACCGCTACAAAAGTCAGGAAACCTATAATTGAAGCATGGAACATAAGACACACAAGCAAGGGCTTTAAATTAAAGCGTCGGTAAGGGCACTTCTTCTCCTGGCCAAATCTTATAAGCAAATCTTTGACCAAACAGTTTAGAATTTCTATAAGTCTATTTTCGACAATTTCCACCGCTATATATGTTTCATCTGCGACCTTCGTATGCTATAGATGGCTTTATTCGAATGAGGCATGTTGCTTACTAGACAACTTTGTTTCAAGCCTAACTGCGTACTGGAGGGGTAGTTGAAGGTGGCTGAAGTAGCACGGAGGGTATTGCTGCAGGGGCACTGAAGTAGCACGGAGGGTATTGCTGCAGGGGCACTGAAGTAGCACGGAGGGTATTGCTGCAGGGGCACTGAAGTAGCACGGAGGGTATTGCTGCAGGGGCACTGAAGAAGCACGGAGGGTATTGCTGCAGGGGCACTGAAGTAGCACGGAGGGTATTGCTGCAGGGGCACTGAAGTAGCTCAGAGGGTATTGCTGCAGGGGCACTGAAGTATCACGGAGGGTATTGCTGCAGGGGCACTGAAGTATCACGGAAAGTATTGCTGCAGGGGCACTGAAGTATCACGGAAAGTATTGCTGCAGGGGCACTGAAGTATCACGGAAAGTATTGCTGCAGGGGCACTGAAGTATCACGGAAAGTATTGCTGCAGGGGCACTGAAGTATCACGGAAAGTATTGCTGCAGGGGCACTGAAGTATCACGGAGGGTAGCAGCAGGGGCACTGAAGTAGCACGGAGGGTAGCAGCAGGGGCACTGAAGTATCACGGAGGGTAGCAGCAGGACCCACGAGTTAAGACCCACACTATGTCATCAAGCATTCCAGTTGATTCGATATCTCTTTTTCTCAAATTTGTTTCCGCCAGAGAACGAGTGGAAGCTGGAGTTCATGGTGAAGTTCTACCCGCCCGACCCGGAGAATCTGCGGGAGAATCTCACCCGCTACTACATGGCGCTGCAGATTCGGCAGAACCTCATGGCCGAGCTGCTGCCTTGCAGTTTCATCACCTACATCATCCTGGGCAGCTACGTGCTGCAGTCTGAAGTTGGCGATTTCGATCCGTTGGACGAGAAGATGAACTCGCTGATGTACTTGAATGTAAGTCTGTAAGCGCAGAGCTGACGATGAGAAAGTCAGGGCTCGCTTGATTGACTTTTTATCGAATTGCTACAGCTCATGTAGTACCTCGACATGTCAATAAACAAAGGCTCAATAAGGATCTAGAACAGGGGTCAGGTAGAGAACATAGCGGATGACTGCGGGACAGAGATTTGAGAGAAGACAGCTGAGAAGAGACACAAACCCTGGGCAGACCGGATTGCTATCGTGAAGTTTCCGAGGACCCAATGGCCGGATAGAGAGGCTTCGCCAACCCCTGATCTAGAATATCCCCATTTATCCGGTATTATCCCTCTCAAGATGGAAAGAGTTGGCAATTGATTTTCCTAGTTTAAACTTCGCCGCCCAGGACTGCCCGTTCTGTCCGGAGGAGTACCGAAACAACGCCGAGCTGGCCGAGCGAGTCAGCGAGCTGCACCGCACGCACCAGCGCATGACTCCGGAGGAGGCCGACCTGCACTTCCTGCGGAACGCCAAGAAGCTCGCCATGTACGGCGTCGATTTGCACGAGTCTAAGGACGCCTCTGGCGAGGAGGTCCTCCTTGGAGTTTACCACGGCGGCGTTCTGGTGTACCGCAACAACCTCCGGATTAACCGCTTCTCCTGGCCGAAGATTCTCAAAGTGTCCTACAAGGGCAGCACGCTCAAGGTGTCGATTCGCACCGGGGATAACGAGCGCGACCCCAAGTCGGAGACTCTGTTTGAGTTCAAGTGCGCCTCATCGAAGCTGGCTAAGCGACTCTGGCGGGCTGTGGTTGAGCATCACGGATTCTTCAGGTTAGCTTATTGTGCTCATGAACACAAGTTCCTACTAGTCTATTTATATCACTCTTTTTTAGAAACAATTCAATTATTGATTTAATCTTCTAATAGTATTTTTGTTTTCGAGTTGAAAACGCATTTAACCTACTTATAGTAAGCAAGTAGCAAATAATGTTAGCAAAATTGAATGATCTTCAGATTGAAGTCCGCCGAGAAACCGCAGAAGCCGCACATTCCCGGCACCTTCAAGGGCAAGTGGGGCACCGGCATCCGGGACTCGCAGAACGACCAGTCGGGCGCCTACCAGGAGGTGCAAGTTACCCCTGACATGCGCAAGAGCTTCAAGAAGAAGGGTACGCATTGCTGCTTTTGCCGATGTTCATATCTGTCGCATTTTCAGCTCCTACGCTGACCATCAAGCAAATACATGGTAATCTTTCTGACAAGGCAGCTACTTTTAGAGTTGGATTGGCAGAGCATCAGAGCCGGGGTGTCAGAGAGCTAGAGTGTCAGAGAGCCAGGGTGCCAGGGAGCCAGGGTGTCAGGGAGCCAGGGTGTCAGAGAGCCAGGGTGTCAGAGAGCCAGGGTGTCAGGGAGCCAGGGTGTCAGAGCCAGGGTGTCAGAGCCAGGGTGCCAGGGAGCCAGGGTATCAAAGAGCCAGGGTGTCAGAGAGCCAGGGTGCCAGGGAGCCAGAGTGTCAGGGAGCCAGGGTGTCAGAGAGCCAGGGTGTCAGAGAGCCAGGGTGTCAGAGAGCCAGGGTGTCAGAGAGCCAGGGTGTCAGAGAGCCAGAGTGTCAGAGAGCCAGGGTGTCAGAGAGCCAGGGTGTCAGAGCCAGGGTGTCAGAGCCAGGGTGTCAGAGAGCCAGGGTGTCAGAGAGCCAGGGTGTCAGGGAGCCAGGGTGTCAGAGAGCCAGGGTGTCAGAAAGCTAGAGTGTCAGAGAGCCAGGGTGCCAGGGAGCCAGGGTATCAAAGAGCCAGGGTGTCAGAGCCAGGGTGTCAAAGAGCCAGGGTGTCAGAGCCAGGGTGTCAGAGCCAGGGTGTCAGAGCCAGGGTGTCAAAGAGCCAGGGTGTCAGAGCCAGGGTGTCAGAGAGCCAGGGTGTCAGAGAGCCAGGGTGTCAGAGCCAGGGTGTCAGAGCCAGGGTGTCAAAGAGCCAGGGTGTCAAAGAGCCAGGGTGTCAGAGCCAGGGTGTCAGAGCCAGGGTGTCAAAGAGCCAGGGTGTCAGAGCCAGGGTGTCAGAGCCAGGGTGTCAAAGAGCCAGGGTGTCAGAGCCAGGGTGTCAGAGAGCCAGGGTGTCAGAGAGCCAGGATGTCAGAGAGCCAGGGTGTCAGAGAGCCAGGGTGTCAGAGCCAGGGTGTCAGAGCCAGGGTGTCAGAGCCAGGGTGTCAGAGCCAGGGTGTCAAAGAGCCAGGGTGTCAGAGCCAGGGTGTCAGAGCCAGGGTGTCAGAGAGCCAGGGTGTCAGAGCCAGGGTGTCAGAGCCAGGGTGTCAGAGCCAGGGTGTCAAAGAGCCAGGGTGTCAGAGCCAGGGTGTCAGAGCCAGGGTGTCAGAGAGCCAGGGTGTCAGAGAGCCAGGGTGTCAGCCATCAGCACTATGCAAATAGTCTAATTCTAGTAACTAACAAGTAATTTCTAAATAGCATGTGTAACGTTAAAAGCATCGATTTAAAAAGTTCTTTACGTACTTTAAAAGCACTATTTATTAATTAACTTTGATCAGCAGGCCCAGTGAATCGCTGGCACATCCACACAATTGTACTATTATTATTGCAATGCACTTTTAATTTCACTGCAGGCGGCCCTACAAAAGCTAAAGTAGACGAAGGATTCGACGGTCTGTTGATAGTTTTTAATTTAAAAAACTTGTAGAATATATTTGTAATATATTTGGATATTGCTAACCAATGCCTAACTCTGGTACTTTAATGTTTTTTTCTGTCTAACACACTCGCAATGGCGGTGTGGCATAATATCAATTTGGGCAATACAATTCAAGCCAGTAGTGCGAACGTCTGGACTGTTTAGTCCAGATGCTCTGTTCAAAGGTCTATGATTCTAAAAAAAGGAGAAATAGAAGTACAAACTGGTCACTTTAATTGTCATTTAAATATTTGATGTGGCATGAATTTAACTGCTATAATATTAAGATCTGCTTGCTTCAGTAGACGAATAAATTATTAATGCCCATTGAAATTTTTTACGATAGAAGCATACGAATATTCCACAGCCTGCTATTTGTGCGATGAATTCTTTGTAAGAAACGCTTGACTGCCGTGCTTATAATTTTCAGCTTAGGCGACTACGCTATTACAAATCCGATTGATGCACTTTTCAGCCTGTGATTCTCTGCAATATATCAAGCAGTTTAGTAAGGGAGGGGTCGATTGAGGTCACACAGTGCGGGACTGTGGAGAACAGGGGTCGATTGAGGTCACACAGTGCGGGACTGAGGAGAACAGGGGTCGATTGAGGTCACACAAATGCGGGACTGAGGAGAACAGGGATCGATTGAGGTCACACAAGTGCGGGACTGAGGAGAACAGGGGTCGATTGAGGTCACACAAGTGCGGGACGCAAAGGGTTTAACTAAGGTCACGTAGTGCGGAATGGACCAAAAGAAAAACGAAAAGGTCAGCCAAGGTCAACTCGGTGCGAAATCTTTAAGAGAGAAAGGTCAATCAGTTCGGCGTTCGGATATCCGGGGACTAATGAATGAGCTTTAGTTTAACTGTCTCAAACAGTTTCTATTAAAATTGTTAAAACAAAATCAAAACATTTTCAAATCATCATTCGCGCAGACGACGCCTACAACCGTGAGGCTCGAACGGGCGCCGGCGGCGCTGGCACCTCGGGCTTGACCAACGACGACACCTACGCGATGTCCAACCGACAGGGCGCCGGCATGGGCGCGCCGCTGCTGCCGCCGGTGAACCGACGAGAGCAGTACGACCGCCGGCCCGAGCTGGACGTTGACAGACCGATTCGCTGGCAGATGAATCCATCAGACGCCGACCCCTACCTGGCCGCTGGCATGGACCCCGTGCGCTGCGCCGGCGCCTGCCCGGCCGGGGTTCGCGACTGGCAGGGCTGCCGGGCGGACCGCGGCATCCGGGCCTCGGCTGGCGGCAAGTGGTACTACGAGACCGCTGTGCGGGGAGACGGGCCCTCCGACCAGCCGGTGGAGGCGCGGGTCGGCTGGGCGGACGGCAACGCCGATCTCAACCTCGGACGGGTGAGACGAGCAGCCAGGATGGGATGAGAGGAACCAATTAGGGGACTACAAGGGTGTGGAGGGATGTACTCGTAGATAGGAGCGGAGAGGTGTAGATAGGAGCGGGGAGGTGTAGATAGGAGCGGGGAGGTGTAGATAGGAGCGGGGAGGTGTAGATAGGAGCGGGGAGGTGTAGATAGGAGCGGGGAGGTGTAGATAGGAGCGGAGAGGTGTAGATAGGAGCGAGAGGAGAGGTGTAGAGAAGAGTGGATAATAGAAAATCAGCCAATGCCTTCCTCCCGCCCCCGCCCCCAGGACAACCACGGCTGCGGTTTTGGCACCGACCCGGCCGGCCGACACGCCCAGAAGATGCTAGATGGAGTCTCCGAGCAATACGGCGTCCAGCTGATGACTGGTGACATAGTCGGTGCCTACCTGGACCTCGACAACGGCACCGTCACCTACGCGGTCAACGGCAAAGAGCTAGGGCCCGCGCACCAGCTGCCAGCCGACTTCTTTACTCCGACAGGCACTGCTGGCGGTAACAGGAAGTCCCGTGGTGGCGACGGTCCCCCCGGCGGCCCGCAGGCTGTTTATCCGGCCGCCTGCCTTCGCGATGGCGCCGCAGCTGACTGGAACTTTGGCGACGATCCGTCCAGACCGCTCGCCTATCCGCCCGGCGGAGCCTGGCGTCCGGTGGGCCTGGCGCTCGCCAACCAGACTTCGGAAAATCCACGCAGCTGGCGGTTAAACCCGCACGACACCAGCGGGCCGGGCCTGCAACTGGGACCCGACCAGCTGTCCGCGCAGGGCCAGCTGGGCTTTGGTTGGCAGGGCGTTCGGGCCAACAAGGTGAGTACAGCTTCCTGTGATAATGTGTGCGCTTCTGTATCCTTTAGGAGTAGCGGCTGTCTGTGGAAGAATCCATTGGAAGTAGCGGCTGTCTGTGGAAGAATCCATTGGAAGTAGCGGCTGTTTGTGGAAGAATCCATTGGAAGTAGCGGCTGTCTGTGGAAGAATCCATTGGAAGTAGCGGCTGTTTGTGGAAGAATCCATTGGAAGTAGCGGTTGCCTGTGGAAGAATCCATTGGAAGTAGCGGCTGTTTGTGGAAGAATCCATTGGAAGTAGCGGTTGCCTGTGGAAGAATCCATTGGAAGTAGCGGTTGCCTGTGGAAGAATCCATTGGAAGTAGTGGCTGCCTGTGGAAGAATCCATTGGAAGTAGCGGCTGCCTGTGGAAGAATCCATTGGAAGTAGCGGCTGCCTGTGGAAGAATCCATTGGAAGTAGCGGCTGCCTGTGGAAGAATCCATTGGAAGGAGCGGTTGCCTGTGGAAGAATCCATTGGAAGTAGCGGCTGTCTGTGGAAGAATCCATTGGAAGGAGCGGCTGCCTGTGGAAGAATCCATTGGAAGTAACGGCTGCCTGTGGAAGAATCCACTGGAAGTAGCGGCTGCCTGTGGAAGAATCCATTGGAAGTAGCGGCTGCCTGTGGAAGAATCCATTGGAAGTAGCGGCTGCCTGTGGAAGAATCCATTGGAAGTAGCGGCTGCCTAAGATTAAAAACCCAGGCAGTGCCTAAGGCACTTGGCCCAAAACAAGTTTATTTGTTTAAAATCAATTACGGGTTCGGCGTAGATAAGAAAGGAGGGGTGGAGTGCGGGACTGAGAAAGGGGGTAAAATTGAAGAGCCAATCAGAAAGCTGCGCAAGAGAGAGAGAACCAGATTGAACTAGACTAAGAGAGAACAGTAAACGAGTTGAATAGATGACTAAGAAAGTCGCTGCAACACCAACACTTCCAGGGCCTGAAAGGCAGCGAGGGCGGCCGGTTCTACTGGGAGGCGGAGCCCCTGGAGTCCGGCGGCCTCGGCCGTGTCGGCTGGACCACCGAGTCCGGCTTGCTGGACGTCGGGCGCGACGCCAACGGCTGGGGCTACGGCGCCGACCACGAAGGCTTCGGCCTGGCCGGCAACCAGGGCAAGAAGCTATTCGACGACGAGATCGAAGCCTACGGCGAGCCCTACGCCAAAGGCGACGTCATTGGCTGTTTTTTCGATTTCAACAATGGCGAACTGCAGTTCGCTAAGAACGGCCAGCCGTTCGGACCGGCCTACAGTCTGCAGCAGGACATGCTCGAGCGCGAGTCCTTCTTCCCAACTGTTGCCATGCGAGACCAGACGTTGGACGTGAATCTTGGACAGCGGCCGTTCCGTTATCCACCTGGTCCGGACTGGACGCCTGTCTGCCTGGCGCCCGAGTCTTCCATCCAGCCGAGTAGCAGGGCCGGCATTATGGAGGTTCGGATGATGCAACATCATTTTCTTGCATTCTCGCTCATAGCAGGGGCCGGCGTAGCTAGAGAGGGGCAGGGGACGGCACCCCCTCTTCTAATAGGCTGACAAAATCTGGGGCGCCCCCTTTACAGTAGCTGTGGCGCCACTGGTGCTGCTGGCGCGCCTGGTGCTGCTGGCGCCACTGGAGGTGCTGGCGCCCCTGGTGCTGCTGGCGCCACTGGTGCTTCTGGCGCCACTGGTGCTGCTGGCGCGCCTGGTGCTGCTGGCGCCACTGGAGGTGCTGGCGCCCCTGGTGCTGCTGGCGCTACTGGTGCTGCTGGCGCGCCTAGTGCTGCTGGCGCCACTGGTGCTCTGGTGCTAGCCTCATCGATGACACCCCCTCCCCAATGATTGCGCCCTAAAGATGCACCTCACAGAAGCGATCCAATGAAGAAAACGTGACTACGCCCGTAACTCGTATTAGAGCAGAAGCATAACATTGATCTCGCAAGCAGTTCAATATTAATTTGATTCAAGCTAGGGGACGAATTCACAATTCACTCAATGGCATAACGATTTTCCAGCGCAAGCCAAAAAAACGAGGCTTCAAATACGCCGACCCGAACTCGATCCGGGACAGCCTCGCCAAACGGGTTTGGGGCGCGAATTGTTTTTTAGACTCCTTTCTAAATCTAAGCACAGAACTGCATGCTTAATAATTGTTGCACTTTCTTTTCGGTTGCTTTACTGTTTTTTACTCGGAGTACGTCTGGAATTATAGCTTATTGGCTTCAAGCTCGACATCGGTTTGCATTTTATCAAATATTTATCCTTGTCGCCGCCTTTTGTCCCCCTGCATGCCAATCGTTGCCTCTTATGCTAGCTTGTAATGAAACTATTTCCACATTTTTTCCACTAGTTGGTGCAAACATAGAAAAAACACAGTAACAGTATACATGCAAACAGGCACTGGTTAGCTCGTAAAGAAAATCAAGAAAGCTCAAAGAAAACTACTGAAAAAATGATTTAGTGATTGATTAATCGAACACGCACACTGCTAACTAGTGGTGAACTAGCCTGATCCAACATCATTTCCCTACTCAAGTCTCGCTGAAACACCAACCCATCTTTATGTAAGGTAACTTCCTCACTTCCAAGGCTCGCTATGACACCCACCCCACTCCATTTCCTTACCCCTCGACTCGCTTTAACAAACACCTCACTCCCCCCAAGCCTCGCTGAGACACCCACCCCACTCCATTTCCTTACCCCTCGACTCGCTTTAACAAACACCTCACTCCCCCAAGCCTCGCTGAGACACCCACCCCACTCCATTTCCTTACCCCTCGACTCGCTTTAACAAACACCTCACTCCGCCCAAGCCTCGCTGAGACACCCACCCCACTCCATTTCCTTACCCCTCGACTCGCTTTAACAAACACCGCACTCCGCCCAAGCCTCGCTGAGACACCCACCCCACTCCATTTCCTTACCCCTCGACTCGCTTTAACAAACACCGCACTCCGCCCAAGCCTCGCTGAGACACCCACCCCACTCCATTTCCTTACCCCTCAAGACTGGCTATGACACACATGATTTCTTTAGCACTTCATTTCACGTATGCTTTTATGCTTTTCATTTTCTTTGTTTTCTTTGAACTGCAC
The DNA here is from genome assembly GCA_002269645.1 of Macrostomum lignano. Classification (NCBI taxonomy): domain Eukaryota; kingdom Metazoa; phylum Platyhelminthes; family Macrostomidae; genus Macrostomum; species Macrostomum lignano. The sequence continues at coordinate 25,028 of NIVC01002748.1, forward strand.
AATAATTTATCCAACTCTATTGTATTTTTAAAATATGCTGACTACTCACTCTTCTTGCTCAATTTTTCAACTATTGCGCAGGCCTCCAACCTACCGGCGGTTGACCAGAAATACGACATGATCAGGGAGAACAAGCCCCAGATCCGAGCTCCCAGCCCCAAGCCAAGGGGCAACGCTGGCGGCCCAGAGGGTCAGTCGGTCACGGTTCTGGAGAGTCGCACCGAGGTCAGTTGCTTTGAATTTCCCTATTTAAATTCCATTTAGGAAAACTAAGGTTAGTTCTGAGTTAGCTATTCTGTTGTTCAACTATGATTGTCTTTATATTCACCGAAAGGACGTTGAAAAAGTTGAATCTCAGCGGCGGCAGCAACAAGCGGATGCGACTCGGAAGCAGCAGAATGAGGAGCTTAGTGTCACTACTGTAAATAGGCGATTGTGAATTTTGAAATCTTCTTTAAAAAAAACGTATAAAACAGAAAATTCTTATTAATATTTATGTTTACACGAGTATGACATGCATGTTTTTGCATGCATTTGATATATGACCATAAACATAAACATAAACTTAAGTATGCCATTGCAACACGGATATAGATTACAGTTAACGAAATGGCAGTGTTAATCAATATTTTTAACTGAAAGAAATGGGCAGTTCTATCAATTCAGATATTCTCATCTGGTTTACAGCTAGATATTCTCATGCTGCCTTTGACCAAGCATTAAGTTTTTTACACCAGTGCATTATGCTGTAAACCAAATAGCAATATCCTTTTCTAAATGGAGATTCGATAAAATGCATGTCACTGGTTTTGTAGTGGCGCATATGTTCCATATTATCTTACTCATTCTGTTTTTTTATCCATATTGGCTAGAAACCTGTCTATCGGTTCGTCCATGTTGACTAGATTAGCAATCCATTCTATTCCTGCACCCATGTATTGGCTAGATTAGCAATCCACTGCCATCCTATCGCAGAGCGAGCAAGTCGGCGAGCCCGAGGAGGAAATAGTGACGTACGTTGACGAGCACGGCAACACTGTCACGAAGAAGATTGTGCGCAGCAAGAAGACCCGCCAGGTGATCACCAGCAAGGTGATTGAGACGCGCGGCCCGGCAGTGCCGGAAGGCGACGCCGCCTCGTCTGAGCATTTGGAGAAGTCGGTGAGTGCAGTAAGATACTGTAAACGTGAGTGAGTCCGGTTAAGTGTTCAGGTGATAGAAGCCGCCTTCTAAACGGCGCAGGTGATAAGACCCATTTACCGAATGGCCCAGGTGATGATAAATGCCTTCAAATGGCCCAGGCGATAAGAGTCACCCATCAGGTGGCCCAGACCCCAGGTGACAAAGGAGCCTTGAAACTTGCTCGAAATTAAGCTTTTTAAATTGGCTTCAACTCATCGCAAATCTCCAATTCGGCAGATCAAGTCTGGCGCATCCAAGCTGACCCGCAAGGAGACTCGCACAGGCCGGCGCAATCCGGCCATCTACGAGGAGGGCGGCGAAGAGGACGATGTAAGATTTCATGCGCGGATACGTGGGGCAACCGTGTTCAACCCCTCCTTCACAAGCGGGTCAATCCAGGGCTTCAGGCTGTTCATTGTTGATTGAATAGCTTAACAGACTGACCTTAATAAATTTCTAGGTATCTTAAGAGTAGTACAAAATATTCTTTACTGTGTTCTTATCCTTTATAACACCACAATACACCACGATTCGCTCCAAGACTAAAGATTCTTTATCTGTCTTGATTGTGGCTCGACGAGGGTGAGAAAAGTGGAGCGTCTCCGCACGGCTAGTGGGTTGGAAAATGGAGTGAGGTGGGTATTGCAGCGCGGCTAGTGGGTTAAAAAATGGAGTGAGGTGGGTGTCGCAGCGCGGCTAGTAGGTGTAGGAAATGGAGTGAGGTGGGTGTCGCAGCGCGGCTAGTGGGTGTAGGAAATGGAGTGAGGTGGGTGTCGCGGCGCGGCTAGTGGGTTAGAAAATGGAGTGAGGGAGGCGTCGCTGCGCGGCAAAGCTTTTTATGTCTGCTAGACTGTTGTCTTTATTTAATCAAATCATTGCTGATTGGTAAGAATCCAAGGCAATATGAATAGCTTTTGTATTGGTCTTTCTACGAGCTATGTCTAGAAGGGGACCTACATGAACTTAGTTAAATGACTATGAATGGTAGATTTTTTTAAAGGATTTGAGAAAGCTAATTTATTAGTTCCACTTCTATTGAAACTCATCCACTTTAACTCATTTTTTTCCAGATTCTAAACGACATTATCTTCGAGCAGACCGGCCTAAGCCGAAAAGACAAAATCATGGACGAGAATGTGAACGATTTCAGCATGTCCACCATCGATTCCAGGAAATCGCCTCCGAAGCATGAGAGCGAAATCTAGAAGCGGTTCTTGCTCTCCCCCTTTGTCCGGTCCTAAATGCGTGTCGCACTAGTTACGAAATATTAACAAAAAGATTTCTTGCAGCC